>SJYC01086770.1:0-13084 GCA_006408675.1 Madoqua kirkii | reverse complement strand
TAGAATGGGGCCTGCACACAGGAAATACTTTATACCGTGTGCACACATGTGCTTAGTCATTCAGTCATGGACGACTCTTGGGACCCCATGGACTGTAGCCTGCCCGGCTCCTCTGTCCATGGGACTTTCAGGTAAGAATACTGGAGTGGGTTACCATTTCCTCCTCAGGGCATTTTCCTGACCCAGGGATCAAACCCAGGTCTCCTGTGTCTCCTGCATTGCAGATGGAGTCTTTACCCGCTGAGGCATCGGGGAAGTCCTGCTATGTAATACCCAGCTTTTATTATCTAGGGGACATTGGGCCAGGAAGTTTGGACAGAGCTGCACTAGACAGTGTCCCTGAATTCTTAGAGCTGGTGGTCAGTGGAGAAGCCAGGCTAACAATTAATCAGCAATCAGGGTGAGGCCTGGCATCAAAAGGATGGGCAAGGTGTCTGGGAGTTAGCATAGGCTGTTATAACTCTATCTGCTGTATCAGAGTTCCTGTAGCTCTATAGACGCTTTGGATGTTTTCGTTTTCCTGCATTATAAACATAGACTTGTTTGTTTAGCGTCATAGGTCTTCAGGGATTAAAGGAGCTTTCGAAGGTCACTCGTCCCTTTCAGTGACTCAGAAGAATCCTTTCTTCACATGGCAATGTGACCGCATCTGTTTCCTTCTCCTGCTCCATCACCGTGCCGGGGGCTGCTGTCCCCATGTTCCTGGACTCAGCCTGGGTAGCCTGCTTTCAGGACCTCCCTACACATGGACTCAGAGCCTGCCTGGGCAGGTGTGCTCAGCACACATCTTTGGGAATGGAGGCACTCTCCGCGTCTGTTCATGACCCACTGCGTCCTAATTCTCGGGCTCAGGTATGGCACCTTGGCAGTTTTCTGTGCCTGTGATGGTTGGCAGTGCTGCCTGTGGTCACCAGGGGTGCTGTGAGCAATAGGACGAGGATGGACAGAAAGCAGGGCCAGGGCCAGGTGTTCCCGCCGGTGCTTCTCATCTGTGCACCACCTGCAGCAGGCTCACCCGGAGTAACTGTTTAAAATGAAGATTCCACAGTGGACTATTTCTCAGCCATAAAAAAGAAAGAAATGATGAAACATGGGTGGACCTGGAGATGATCATTCTATAAAGTAAGTCAGACAAAGACAGATAGTCAGACAAAGACAGATATCATATGATATCACTTACATGTGGAATCTTAAAATGATTCAAATGAACTTATTTACAAAACAGAAACAGACTCACAGACGGAAAACTTACGCTTTCCAAAGGGAAAATAAGTGAGAATGTTAGTTGCTCTGTTATGTACGACTCTTTGCAAATCCATGGACTGTAGTCCGCCAGCCAACTCTGTCCACAGAATTCTCCAGGTAAGAATACTGGAGTGGGTAGCCATTCCTTTCTCCAGGGAATCTTCCTGACCCAGGGACTGAACCCGGGGCACCCTCATTGCAGGCAGATTCTTTACCATCTGAACCACCATGGAAGCCCCAAAGGGGGAAGAAGGGGAGGGATAAATTAGGAGTTTGTGATCAACATATACACACTACTAATAAGACAGGTAAACAATACAGGGAACTCTATTCAGTATTCTGTAATAATCTGTCCTTCAATACAATTTCACTTCCAAAATAGGCAGTGGGCTGGATTTGGCCCATAGGCCATAGTTGCCAATACCCGATTTTTGTAGTGATTTTCCCTACAATAATCTGCTGTTGAACCCATTGTTTTAGCCAAAATGTCGCTCTCATCAACTGGGGGTGCAGACATCCCTGAAAGATGAAGAGTGGAGAATGATCTCACAAGATGATTTGGTGACCCCAGGGTTGACTCGATAGCCTAGCGGAGTGGCCCATCCATTCTGCACTACTCACTGTGAGTCCCTCTCCAAACCGCAGGTCAAAGAGATGGCCAAGGGAGACCCAGCTGGGGGAGAGAGAATAGTAGCTGCTGCAACTAAAACCTGAGGGTAAATGGGCACATCGGATTCACTGAGCACCACAAATATCTGTTCCCATAAAGAATTCCTGAGCTCTTTAATACCCAGAGAATAAATTATTAACAGATATTTGGGGTAGGGTTTAGAGAAAGCCTCTCAAATTTTCTTAGCCTCCTCAAATTTTACATTTGTATCTGGCTTCACCTTTGCTAGAGTAGAACCAGTATTGATACAGTACACATGGCTAAATCTCACATCAAACCTTTGTGTTTATCATAAAAAATATGGCAACATCATTGTGGTTATAAACAGAGTTACCAAGGAGACCAGTTTATCATAATTAGCTATTTATTCCCTCTTTTTTCTCACACTCTCTCTTCCTTCCACCTGAGCTTTCTTTCCGCTGAAAGGTATGATAAGCTGTTATCAGCCCGGGCTCAGTGGCTAATTAGGTTCTAATACTGATTCATAGAATTACATTGCTCTTTTCCATAACTATGCTGTAGTGCATTGTCTGTGCTTATTACAAGCTGACACAATGATGGAACAATCGGTTTATTATATGTGTTTTAAATAGTCATAATAGCTGTCTCCAGGGCAGTGGTATATCAAAACCCAACAGATAGAAGGTAAAAACTTTTCATCTATAGAAGATTTTGTGGCTCTTTCTTCTGCATTAGGAAGTGATTATGAAAGGAATTGCTTCCTGGATGGAGTTCCTGGTCCTGCGGGGTTTTTCTTATTTTTATTGCCCGTTAAATGGAGAACATTAGCTAGTATTCATGCTCCATGCTGATGCTCTAGAGCTGGGGTCGGTAAACTTTTTCTGTAAAGAACCACACAATAAATGTTTTAGGTTTTGCAGGTCATATGTCTTCTGTTGCAACTATAGAACTCCCCCTTTGTAGCAGGAAAATAGCCTTAAATGATATATAATGAGAGAAAACCTCTCTAGAAATATTACCTACATCTCATTGGAAAGAGAAGTTTCACATTGCCTCCCTTACCCAGTCATAGCGGAGGGGAAAAGGCAAGGCTGTGTTTCAGTAAAACTTTGTTTAGGGACTTCCCTGATAGTCCAGTGGCTAAAAGCCTTCTAATGAAGTAAGTGTGGGTTCAATCCCCAGTTGGGGAGCTAAGCTCCCCGATGCCTTGGGGCCATAAAACAGAATCAATATTGTGACTTCAATAAATATTTAAAAAATGGTCCACATAAAAAAAAAATCTTTAAACAAAACAACAAAAGACTTTACATCAACAGGTGACCAGGGTCATAATTTGCCAACATCAGGCTAAAGCCTCATCCAAATGTAGGGGACGACCTTGCATTTGGGCCTCTTAGAATGGGAACAACACCTGGAGAAGGCTGGACGACCCACAGGGGGACTGACGGGCTCCTCTGCAGCTGTCCTCTGTGTAGCAGGTGTGTTCCCACTGGCCAGTCTCCCATTCAGAGCAGAGGTTTCTTAAGCTGATTGCCCCACGGAGGGGTGGACTAGGGATCTAGTGACTTGAGATTGATCCTGGCTTGGGTGCTCAACTGGTTAACAGTGTTTCATCTGCAATCCACTCTGCCTACTCCAAAGAGCTTGAGAGTCAATGGAGACAGTGAACGGGACAGGACTTTGTGAGCCATGAGTTAGGTGTGGCTGTTAAGACAGTGCTGTAGAGCAAATGTCGCAGAGTTGCAGAACGGGGAGTCCGACTGTCATCTGGGCCTTGAGCCCACCCCACACTAACCTTCCTGGAAGCTGTCCAGTCTTGAGTTTTAATCCCCCCAGTGGTCAAGTTCATGACCTTCCAAGATAGCCTGCTTCATCTGGAGACTCTTCTGATTGTCAGATATTTCTTGTTGATACTGAGCACAAGTCTGCCTTTTCTAAATCTTTCACCCATTCATCCTGGTTCTACGCCTTAGTATTTTCTGTAACAAGATTAATCTCTCTCTTCACTCGATGGCTCTTGGGATATTTGAAGATAGAGGTCATGGTCTCCAAGTCTTATCCTCACAAGGTTTTCATCAGCAGTTCCTTTGACTATTTCTGTATGACATGGTTTTGAATCACTGTCCAGGCTGCTCTCTGCACAAATTTCAGCTCTTCAGCATCTCTCCTCAGTGGTATATTCACACTTGGACACAGTGTTCCATGCACGTTCTGACTACTACAGAGCAAAATCACCATCTCCTTTGTTCTTGATGTAACACTTCTGTTGATGCAGCCTAAAGTCACATGTGACCGACCACACTACAGGGTTGAATTTCCTTGAGTTGAAATTGGCTAAGACCTTTAAGTTTTTTTGGTCACATATTCCTAAGTCATGGCTACCTCATTCTAAATAGTGTCAAGTAATGTTTTTCTTATCAGATTCCCGCCCCCATCCCCCACTCCTGCAAATTTTTTGGTTCATTTTTACCCAAAGCCCTTTTGAATTGTAATTAGATCTTTTTTCAATTTGGGCAGTCTGTTTTAATGAGAATATTGATTGTGATGTAAAATCAATATTTTCACATAGCCTACCATGAGTTCTGTTATAGTCAAAAGTATAGTCTTAAAGAAAGAAAGTGAAGTCGCTTAGTTGTGTTCGACTCTTTGTGACCCCATAGACTGTAGCCTACCAGGCTCCTCTGTCTGTGGGATTTTCCAGGCAATAGTACTGGAGTGGATTGCCATTTCCTTCTCCAGCGGATCTCCCTGACCCAGGGATCAAACCCAGGCCTCCCGCATTGCAGGCAGATGCTTTACTGTGTGAGCCATCAGGGAAGTCATCTCTAAGTGCTGCTCAATTCTTGTTGTTGTTATCCAGTCACTAAGTCACATCCGACTCTTTGCAACTCTGTGGACTGTAGCCTGCCAGGCTCCTCTGTCCATGGTGGTTTCCAGGCAGGAATACTGGAGTGGGTTGCCATTTCCTTCTCCATGGGATCTTCCTGACCCAGGGATTAAACCTGCATCTCCTGTGTCTCCTGCATTAGCAAGCTAATTCTTTACCACCGAGCCGCCAGGGAAGCCCCAGTTCTTACTGGTCTGCAAAAAGGTGAAAATAGATGCAAATAGAAGCACTGCATTGAGGAGGTCTATGCCAACCTAAACACTGTATAGTTGATTTGTGGTTTGCAGACAGGCAGCAATCCTTAGACCTCACTTTGACTGGTGTGGCTCTAAATGACATTCTAAGGTCTTGACTGGAATCCTAGAAACTGATTTAAGGAGAGCAAATGAGAAGAAAAAGAATCTTCAGAAAGACTAAAAAAGATCATGGTGATGAGATGAAAATTAGCCTTGAGATTCAGTCTAAGTTAGGGACCTAATGAAAAATCTCTTCAATCTGTATTTCAATGATCATTCAACACACATTTGTTAATTTCTTGGTCTGTGAGAGGTGCTCTGCCAGGTACTGGTGGAGGGGGTTTACAAATTTAAATAAGATATGTGCTGAGTCACTTTTGCAGAGCCTTAAATACAAACAAGTAACTAACAGTGGCTGCTAGGGGCCTCCTCCAATAACATTCTCCTTCCACCTCATATCAGGGTCCTGATTTTATTCTTGGCAGCAAAGTGCTCAGTCACTAAGTTGTGTCCGACTCTTTGTGAACCCTTGGACTGGAGACCGTTAGGTTCCTCCGTCCCTAGGATTTCCCAGGCGAGAATACTGGAGTGGGTTGCCATTTCCTCTGCAGAAAAGTCTTCTCCATCCAGGGATCAAACCTGTGCCTCCTGCCTGCATCTCCTGCATTGGCAGGTGGATTCTTTAAGACTTGAGCCACCTGGGAAGCCTTGGCGGCAATGGCCTTTGGTAAAAGATCACACGTCCCAGCATCCCTTGCAATTAGACTTGATCCTGTGAATTTCAGCAATCTTCTGCTCTTTTCAGGGAACCTTAATGATGGAAATTTTATGCTATAGGGATGTTGGAACAGAATAATAGAAGGAGCCTAGCTTTCCAATGATTCTGTGAAGCTTCCAGCCCTGCCTAACTGTGGACTCCTTTCAAGAGAATAAATCCTTGTGTGTTCTAGCTTCTGTTCTACGCAGCTGAACTGCATCCAAAGTGATGCAGAATATGATACTTGATGTTTGCTCCAAGAAACAGAATTGAAAGTGTGATATTGACTGAGTGGAGGAGGTGGGAAGGCAAATATTTAGGACTCAAATGTTGCAAAGTGGAAAGTTATGCATTGGTGGAGCATTTGATTGAGTTGTTGCCATTGGTAACTGGTAAAGAAAATCACAAGTTGACTGAAGCTCTTGCTTTAGGGGAAATGGCAGGAGAAAGTCAGCGTTGGTTTGCTGTTTTTTTCTTTCCACTTCCAAGAAAGTCCTGCAAAGGAGAGCTTGCCAGTCTGAGCACAGATACAGACAGACATACCGTTCTCGATTTGCAACCTAAGTTTACTGAGAATCTTACAACATTAAAATTTTCTGGCTTTTTATAGTGGCTTCAAAACCAACACGTTAGCAGGAAATAAGCCTGGTACCCACCACAGCAAGGACAGAATTAAAAGAGCCATTCTCCCCAGTGCAGACTGCCTGCCTCTGAACTAATTTAGGTTGAGGAGGAAGCCCTTGTCTTTAAGCTTCCGAGAATTTGGCTTAACGGACTTGATCTTAATTGATACCCTAGTCTGGGGGCTGATTGTGACAGTCTTATTCTGTCATGCTGCTGAGGACTTGGGACATTATCCTCTGGGCAGTGAGGGTGGCTCGATAAGACCTGATAAGAGTTGATTTCGGGAGGTAAGGAGTGAGTATCCTCTAACATGGTACAGATTATAAAGGTATGAACAAGTTTTCCTATTTTGTATTTTTCTGCAGCTCAGCTTGTTTGGTTCCAGATCATTCTACCACTACACTATATTCCTTCAGGTTTTGAATGCATTTCAAATGTTGGACATCTCTTAACGAATTTTAAATACTGAGCTGGGGATGGAGGGAAGAATGCTCCAGCCCTTGACAGGTGCCCAAGACCCTGGCCCTACGGGGCTGAGCTGCCTGTGAATGGGAAGTGCACTGAAAGAGTGTGGAAGGGGAGCCGCAGAGAAATGGAGCCAAGCTCACAGTTTCTCCTCAAGGCTGGTGCCACCTGGGAGGCCGAGACCCCGGGACAGTTTTCCAGTCCAAGCCATTCTCTAAGGCTGAACCTGCATGGTGTCAATGAAGTGGAATTTGATCCATGCAGACAGCTGATCTGGACATTTTTTGGCCCAGATTATTTGTTTGGCTGTCTCCACTGATCAAATTAACTGGATAATTGCCAAATCTCCTCTCTGCCGTGCTCCCCTAGGCAGCTGGTACGGCCAGCAGGAGGGGGCGGGCCTCCGAGGACAAGAGAATTAGCACATGCTTGCTACCTGTCGACCCAGGGAAAGGGCCATTTAATCAGGGTGAGAAGCGAGGGCCTGGGTGGGAGGAAGTGGGTGGTAGATGGGTCTGCTCTCCTGCTTCACATGCAGGAGATCGTGGCAGCGATGCAGCCTGGCTTTCTCCAAGTAGCCTCCAGACCAGCAGATAAGACGGTACCTAAAGAGAATTAGGGAGCTGCCCGCAACTCTGCGCCCACTCACGGGGTGTGTTTGTCGAGGATATCACAATCTCTAAGCAGTTTTTCTGTAGGAAGATGAGCTTCTTAAATTTGAGGGCCAAGAAAAGCTTAAAAGAGGCGGTGGAAAAGCCAGGCAGAGAGGGCTTCTCCCTCTCACTCCTTTCTCCGGGTGGCTGGGATCCAGGCCCCCGGGAGCACACTTAGCACCTCGACTGGCAGTCCCATTGTTTGCCATGTGTCTTGCTTCCCTGGGGGGTGCACCTCATCTCTAAGAGCACGAGTCTTTCTTGGTTCCTTGAGCACCTGCTGGAGAGTCTGGCACTTAGTCAGTGCTTGCTGAGCGGGTTGGTCTATCACTTAATTCAGTAAGATTTATGAACTTATTTAAAGAAAGTAGCCACTTATTATTTTTATTTATTTGGATGCTCTGGATCTTAGTCGTGGCTTACAGGATCTTCAGTGACACATGCAGGCCCTTTTTCACTCGTGGCAGGTGGAGTCTAGTTACCTGACCAGGGATCGAACTTGGGCCCCCTGCTTCGGGAGCATGGAGTCTTAGCCACTGGGCCACCAGGGAAGTCTCTTAATTCTGTAAGATTTATTGAGCACTTATTATATCCTAGGGCTTCCCTGATAGCTCAGTTGGTAAAGAATCTGTTTGTAATGTCGAAGATCCCAGTGTGATTCCTGGGTCATTCCGCTGGAGATGGGATAGGCTACCCATATTTAGTATTCTTGGGTTTCCGTTGTGGCTCAGCTGGTAAAGAATCTGCAAGCAATGCAGGAGACCTGGGTTTGAACCCTGGGTTGGGAAGATCCCCTGGAGAAGGGAAAGGCTACCCACTCCAATATTCTGGCCTGGAGAATTCCATGGACTGTATAGTCTACAGGGCCGCAAAGAGTGGGACAGGATTGAGTGACTTTCACTTTCTATTATGTCCTTGTATACTCAGGGGAGAACAAAGGTGGGCAAACCTAATTTGTGAGGACTCCACCCCCCACCCCACTAGTTTCATGGAGTGACAAATGATCGTAGGGCAGGATGGCAGGAGAGATGAAAGCTTTGAACGGAAGCTGTATTGGGGGCGAGGGTGGTGTAAGATGGTGTGGGAGGCCTACACACTCACTGAACCACAGCCCTATAAGGGCTGAAGAAACCAGGGAGGTTATTAGCCCCATTCAACAGAGGAGACAACTGAAGTTCAGAGAGGCTTGCTTCAGTGACTTGCTTAAGACCACTAGCAAGAGTCAGGGCCAAGACGGAGACTCAGGTTTCCCGACTCCCTCTGTGTCTCCAGACTGGCCCTCTTTTAATCAATTACATCCTGGCCTTCAATGAGGGAGCGGGGCTTTTAGGTACTGAGATCAGGCAGGGATCTCAAACTTGTGCTCCGCAGCCTGAAGCCCTCTGCAAATGGATTTATTAGGTTCAGATGGCGATGGTGTTTTCAACTAACCTGTAGCTACAAATCAGGACGTTTTACATCAAGCGATGGCTTCACTTTGAGAAAGAAGACGCACTGTTCTCAAATCACAACAGTTTGCTGGCGCGCAGGGATGACGGGTTTTCTGGTTAGTGTGTGACCTGGAGTGAGGAAGTGAGCCTGTGGGCCTGGGGCTGGGGGACCAGAACGCTGACCCGTCCCCTCAGTCGTATTCATGGTCTTCGTGAGCACGTTCTCATAGACAGAGCACTGGACCAGGAGTCCCACCCGACACTGTGGGCTCCGCTCTGTGATTTTGGGTGGATCACACGACCTCTTCCTCACTGCAGAATGAGATCCTGCTATCACCTCCGTGCAGCTCTGGGAGTTTCTGTGTAATGGAAGGAGACAGCGGAGGAGAAAGCTCTTCATAAACTGTGGACAGAGGCAAAAGGACAGGCAGGTGGTTGTGATGAATGAATGGGGGGTGGTGCAGAAAGGGGGAGTGTCTGCTGGCACCAGCAACTCCCCAGCCCTGCTCCCAAGCCAGAGCCTCCAGCCTGCCTTCAAACAGGGCACCGGCAAGCGGATGGAAGTGTGCCCAGCTTCTGGTCAAGCGACCCAAATGTTTGCCTTGAGATCCTCTGAGAAGCCACCAACCAGGTAGGGAGGTGGGGGCAGGAGGCTCCCAGAGGCCTTTGAATCAACAGCCTCCTTGGCCCCTGGGCACATGGTCTGGCCCTGAGGCAGGGGCAGTGGGCTGGGTGTCTGCCCTCCGTTTCCAGCTCTGTTCTGTGCGAGTTCCACAGAGATCGCCCTCAAACCATTCCGGTTGGACTCCTCTGGGGAACTTCTGCTTTGTCATTTAAAATAGTTTGGGAACTTCAGATATAGCTGAGTGTCAGAGCAGTTTATTTGGTCTGTAGGCGTTTTTGTTTTTAAAATTCATGACAAGTTCCTTGCAACATGTTTTATTATATTTTCACCACCTGTTCTACCTTGGGGGTGGTTTTAAAATCTGGGACTATCTATCTCTCTGTCTTTTTTTTTTTTTAAAGTTTCCTTATTTGCCATTTATATGTGTCTTGCAAACATACACACGTGCACATGCACAACGTGAATTTAAATATGGGTATGGGTATGGAGATATATATATATCTCGCTCTCCCTCTGTGCCTTGATTGGCTTTAAACTGTGGTTGCAGTGTTGAAGGTTTTGCCAGGCTAATTATGGAGCTTTAAATGATAAATTTGTAAAATAAATAAATACTTGGAAAACGCTTTGCCAGTGTAAATGCTATCTCCTTAAACATTAATAGCAAATACATGTGTGTATATATATGTGTGTGTGTGTATATATGTGTGTATATATATATATATGTATACCACAGCACTTAATCCTCTAAGGTAAATAAGCTGTTTAAAGCTTTACTACTTACCTGAGCTTCCACTGAAGTGAAAAAAGAGTAGTGTGTCCATTTTTACAGATTGTAAAGTCAAGTCTCAACAAGAGTAGCTGAAGGGTCAGTGATGGAGGAGGTGGGAGTCCATCCCCAAACTCTTAACATCTATGTAATTATTTACAGCATCTCTCTATGTCAGCCAGAACAAGGGACCAAGACAGATTTATAGCATTATGTTCTATTTATTTTCCCTAAAAATACAGGTACCATGCATTCAGGTTTAATGGTGGTTTTCTTTGAGCCCCTGGATCCACCTGTGCCTGAAGCTGTTATTTTAAGTTACACGAGCCACTAAATTATCTTTGGATTTCTCTACTTGAAAAACATTTAAAAAAAGGTCCAAAGCCCCCAAAATGACCTAAGTTTTAAATTATATTATGTACTTAAATTTGACATAAAAATGTAAGATGGGTATTCTAATCTCCATTTTTTAACAGATGTACAAATCCCCAGATATTCTTATGGAATATCCTAATGTTGTGGATATTCTTGTGGAATATCTTAATGTTTATAAAACCAGGATATAAATATCCTAATGTTTATAAAACTCAGCTGTGTCTCACTCTTTACGACCCCGTGGACTATACCCTGCCAAGCTCCTCTGTCCATGGAATTCTCCAGGCAAGAATTTTGGGTGGGTTGCCATTCCCTTCTCCAGGGGAATAAACCCAGGTTAACATATATAAGACTCAAAATAAGTCAAGCTTCTTTCATAAGAAATTAAACAGTAGTCTACTGTATTTTTCATAATTATCACTGGAAAGTTATGTATTAGGTTCCCTGACGTGGTGTCCCATCATGGCCCCTTTGCTGAGATTTTCAAGAAGGTTTCTGTTTGTGGTGTTGAAATACTGATGCTCTCTCTATTGTCATGGAAACAGAAGCCTCCCAAGGGCTGTTAGAGAGCTCTCTGTATCCTCTGTAGCTTCCTGTTCTTCCTGTTCCATGGGGAGATGATCTGTGGGACTGCATGGCTGGTACTGTGGGAAACAGCTAGAGTGATGTGCATTAACTGCATGGTTTATGCAAGTGGACCCTGGAAGGGGGAATGGCAACCCACGCCAGTATTTTTGCCGGGGAAATCCCATGGGCAGCGGAGCCTAGAGGGCTACAATCCCTGGGTTTGCAAAAGAGTCAGACATGAGTAAGCACACACTGATTGACTGATGCAAGTGGAATTCGCAGAGCAACGTCCTGGAACAAATATAAAGCTAGGATCTCACAAAGTTAAGAACATGGGAGTTTGGTGTCATATAAACTTGTTATTTGACCTCTTTAAACATCAATTTCTCCATCTATAAATGACAATACTATAATAGATGTATGTGGTTAAAAATGGTAGGTATTCCTATTATTTCCCATAGGTATGACCAGATAAATCTGAGAGTCACTGTATGCGAAAATCTTATCTTGGAGATTCATAATATTTATCAACATAGTAAAGAGTTAGAGGGGTCCTTTAACGCGTACTGATTGCTTTCATTTATTTCAGTGTTTGCAAATCTAACTTAAGCATAAAATGCTTGTCCTCTCTGATATTTTCCTGCAGAGCTGGGAGTGCCAGGGAACAAACTTTGAGAACCCCCATGAGTTCGTAATCTGTAATAATTGAGGGGTATTCATTAGGCCACCACTAGGGGGTGCGCCCGTCAAGTTTTCTGCTTCTCTGTAAGAAAAGAGGGTTTGCTCTAGGTTTCCAAAGCATAGAGCTTTTGAAGGCTTCCTTGGGGAGTAAGGAGAGCCCCAAATGGCAACAGTTTAGAGGAGCAAGGGACAGAAAGAGAAGTGGGCACGCCATGTGCAAAAATGGGCATTTTCCTGCCCTTCCTTTTGTTAAGACATGCATATGGTTGACCTTTGGATGATGGATCAGTACAGCCCAGAGTGGCTGAAAGGGGAGGTATGACTTGGAGGCCAGGCCAAGGCAGGGGTGGGGACCCAGAAGGCAGGGACAGAGTGGAGCACCACCAGAGGCCTCGTACAGCGAGCCTCAGAGAGACTAACATTTTCCATGAGATTAGCTCTTATGTCTAATGTGAAGACTATATATGATATGTGATATATTAATATATAAAATAAATATATATTTTCTCTTAATTAAAGGTTTTCTCCTAACCTTGGGCACTTAGTGGTGGACTAGGAAGCAGACACTAAATATTAAATGATAAAAACGTTCAGAGTAGAAAATTTGGACAGTTCAGAAAAAAAAAATCACTTGCCATCAGTGATAATCTTCCCCAGTAACAGTCTGAAGTATGTAGGGAGATCTGTAAATAATTGGGTGTTTGAGAGAGCCTGTTTTGGTTAGGATTCTTTCTGTTACAAGTGCAGGAAATTCAAAGGAACTGTTTTTTTTATGAGGATCTTGGAGGGTTCGTCTCACTGATGCTGAGGGCAGGGAACTGGGCCAGGCCTTAGTACAAGGATGAAGGCAGGAATGCTGTCGGGACACTCTGTTTCTCTGACTCTTGTCTTTTCCTCTGCGTTTACCCCTTCCTGTGTCTTCTTTCCGTGGATCAGCTGCTGGGTCTCTGGCTCACAGTTTAGGACACATGGGCCCACATGTGCAACTCCTGGGCGCTCTGTGACAGATTCTCTTCATTCCAAATCCAGGATTACTGGGGAGAAAGAGGATTGTCCTGGCTGGGGTCAGATGTCCACCCTGGACATATCAGCTGTGGTCAGGGGCCAGCCATACTGTGCATAATGACTCCTCTATGGCAACT
>SJYC01086767.1:0-24821 GCA_006408675.1 Madoqua kirkii | reverse complement strand
ACTGAACTGAACTGAAAGACTTTTAGTGTTCAAACATCTTTGCCATTATTCCCAGTACTTATAGTAAATTCAGAAGTCTCTGAGGCAAATGCATGTCTTGATATGGAAAGGTTTCAGCCTATCGTGGTTAACTTTGATGCTGGTGGCTGGATAAATGATCTTGCTCACTTGTGACTAATGCCACAGAATCTGGCTAAAGAAGGCAACTCACATGGCAATGAAGAGTGTTGGAAGGTAGATTTCTTGAAAGAAAGAGAAGGGGAGGGCTCAGAAAACAATGAGAGCGGCTAGGGTCTCTCAGTTGTTCTTTCAGAAGTAGTGCCATCTTGCAGCAAAAATCTCTGTTGAGTTAGTAAGCACACCACTTTCTAAGGCAGTGGTAAATAAACGTTTAAGTCTTCAAGACTTTATTTCTTTACATTCTTAAGATTTATTAAGGTCCCCAGAACTTCTGTTTCTGTGGGTTATATCTATCATTATGCTTTATACTTGAACCAAATATAGAAACATTTAAATATTTATCAATCTATTTAAAAATAGAAATAATATAGGACTTTCCTGGCAGTCCACTGGTTAAGACTTTGCCTTCAAATGCAGGAGGTGCAGGTTCAATTCCTGGTCAGGGATCTAAGATGCCACATGCCTTGTGGCCAAAATCCAAAACATAAAATAGGAGTAATATCACAAAAAATTCAGTGAAGACTAAACACAGTCCAAAAAATGAAATCTTAAAAAAATAATAAATCCACTATACATTAACAGAAGTAAAATAAAATTTCCTAAGAAGAGTGTCATTGGTTTGCATTTTTGCAGATCTCTTTAATGATTGGCTTAATAGGAGACAGAATCTCCTATCTGTTTTTCCAATCAGTCTGTCATTATCTATTGCCCATATACATGTAATTTGCAAAGACAGAAGCATTTAATTCCTTTTCCAGATAATTGTGAACATTCTTCATTGTTGTTATTCAGTTGTTATAACCAAAAGTTGTAGTTTCATAATGGTTAGTTGCAATGTAGAAGCTGAAACCATGTTAGTGAACTCCTGATACTCTGTTATATTAAAATTCATTGATCCATCTCAGACTTATGCAGGTGTTTTATCCATGCAGTGCTTTTTAACATCATGCATTCACCATTTGGAAAATATTGGTTCACTAAGATATGCAGATATTCAAATGTTGATATATTTCATGAAATAATATAAAATATTACATTTATTCATTTCATCTTATCAGAAAAGTCTTTAAGTTTTGGAAAGCTGTCAAGGTCTTGGTTGCCAATATAGGTTTTCCAAAATACAAATTTCTGCTCAAAAGCTCAAATTTTATCATTGGCAACAAAATCTGTCAATGTTTTCTTTGAAACAACAGGTTTACTTACGGTGCCCAGTCATCCTGCTTTGCCCAAGATTGAGGGGCTCCTGGAAGAATACTAGGGTTTCAGCCCTAAAACCAGAAAAGTCTCTGGCAAACCTGGATGAAGCAACCTAGATTCATTCACTTTTGAGAAACTATTCATCAAAAACTCAAGTCAGAGTAACTATAGCTTGTCTGTCTGTCATTCTTTCCAGCAAAAGGTAGAGTTCCAAACCAAACACAACTAGTTCAATTTTTAAATCAAATAACCATACAAGTTCCTTTTCCTCAGATAATCATAATTCTTTAGTATACAGTGGATTAGCTTTGTGGCTATTTCCCATTTTGTCATCTAGACTATTAACAACATATGGAAGCAATTTAAATGTCCATGGACAGAGGAATGGATAAAGAAGAGGGGGTACATATATACAGTGCAATATATCTCGGCCATTAAAAATGAAATAATGCTCTTTGTAGCAACATGGAGGGACCTAGAGATTGCCATACTGAGTGAAGTAAGTCAGAGACAGAAGAAGAAATATTGTATGACATCCCTCATATGTGGAATCTAAAAAGAAGTGATACAAATGACTTTGCTTACAAAACAGAAGCAGTCTCACAGACTTAGAGAATGAACTTATTGTTGCAGGGGCAGGGGATGATGGGGGGAAGGGATAGATAGGGAGTTTGGGTTGGACACGTACATACTGCTATATTTAAAGTGGATAATTGGCAAGGACCTACTGTATAGCACAGGGAACTCAGCTCAATGCTCTGTGGCAGCCTGGATGGGAGGGGAGTTTGGGGGAGAATATATACATATATATGTTTGGCTGAGTTGCTCTGCTGTGCACCTTCAACTATCAGAACATTGTCAGCTATACAAAATAAAATTAAAATCAAAATAAAATCAAAGTAAAAATTAAAGATAAATTAAAAAGATGTACTCAAGAGTCAACATTTAATAAAGATATTAATTTCTACTGCTTCGTTACAGGCATTCTTAAACACAACTAGCATTTCTTTAAAGATAGGCTTGTGGCTGTGAAGTTTGCCATTAACTACAGTAGTTCGGTGCCCCTGCCTTAGCTCACGCTTAGATAACAGCAGTTTGTCCCACCATGGCTTCTGCGACACATGGATATCAGGTCAACAGAGAAAATAAAAAGGTAAATAATGTAGTACTATATCATGAAAAGAGCTTTGATCTCATGGACTGCCTATCTTCAAGAGTCTAAAAACCGTCCTTTGAGAAGCCCTGTCCTGGGGCATAAGCCTTGCCAGGGGTTCTGTGTAAGAACTGGTGTAAGCATCTGCCCCTGGTGAACCCAGAATTACCATCCTCTTTTCCTCTACTCCAAGGATCTTCCCAGGGCTTGGGGAGGTTTTCCTTTTAAATTTTTAAAGCACACAAGCTTTGAACACATCTTCTTTTTGATAATATTCAATAGAATTCTGACCCTATGCTTACTCTTCTGAATAAACTTACTTTCAGTGATTCAAAAGTGCTCTATCTTCATCCTTCTAAGAGAATCCACCTTCTATGACCCCAACATGTTTCTCTGGACCCATCCAAATAAAGAGTGAATACAAAACAAAAATTTAATCTCCATTAAATTGTAATGGAGATTCATTTATTTCTACTATTCTGTCGTCTATTTCACTAATCCTATCTTCTGCCTCTGATATTCTACTATGTGTTGCCTCCAGAGTGTTTCTGATCTCATTCATTGCATTATTCATTATATATTGACTCTTTTTTATTTCTTCTAGGTCCTTGTTAAACCTTTCTTGCATCTTCTCAATCCTTGTCTCCAGGCTATTTATCTGTGAATCCATTTTGATTTCAAATTTTGGATCATTTTTGCTATCAATATTCTGAATTCCTCCTCAAGTAGATTTTCTATATCTTCCTCTTTTGTTTGGTTTGGTGGGCATTTCTCCTGTTCCTTTACCTTCTGGGTATTCCTCTATCTCTGCATCTTGGTTATATTGCTTCGTTTCGGGTGGCCTTTCTATATTCTGGGAATTTGTGGAGTTCTCTTTATTATGGAGTTTCCTGACTGTGGGTGGGGTTGTATCAGTGGCTTGTCAAGGTTTCTTGGTTAGGGAGGCTTGTGTTGAAGTTCTAGATATCCATCAGCAGATGAATGGATAAGCAAGCTGTGGTACATATACACAATGGAGTATTACTCAGCCATTAAAAGGAATACATTTGAGTCAGTTCACAGCACTGTTTATAATAGCCAGGACATGGAAACAACCTAGATGTCCATCAGCAGATGAATGGATAAGAAAGCTGTGGTACATATACACAATGGAGTATTACTCAGCCATTAAAAGGAATACATTTGAGTCAGTTCTAATGAGATGGATGAAACTGGAGCCAATTATACAGAGTGAAGTAAGCCAGAAAGAAAAACACCAATACGATATACTAACACATACATATGGAATTTAGAAAGATGGTAATGATGACCCTGTATGTGAGACAGCAAAAGGGACACAGATGTATAGAAAGGACTTTTGGACTCTGAGGGAGAGGGAGAGGGTGGGATGATTTGGGAGAATGGCACTGAAACGTGTATACTATCATGTAAGATACGAATCGCCAGTCTATGTTCGATACAGGATTCAGGATGCTTGGGGCTGGTGCACAGGGACGATCCAGAGAGATGCTATGGGGTGGGAGGTGGGAGGGGGGTTCAGAATTGGGAACTCATGTACACCTGTGGCGGATTCGTATCAATGTATGGCAAAACCAAAACAATATTGTAAAGCAAAATAAAGTAAAAATAAAAATCTAAAAAAAATTGTAATGGAGAGGTTAAATGATTACAAATGGGTCACAAAGTACACTTTAGTACTCTGTTAGTCATAATCATTGCCAACATTTCCTGGATCATAAGAACTGCCAACATTTACTGGATCGTAGAGTAAGTACGGGAATTCTGGAAAAACATCTACCTCTGTTTCATCGATTTTACTAAAGCCTTTGACTGTGTGGATCATAACAAATTGTAGAAAGCTCTTAAAGAGATGGGAATGCCAGACCATCTTATTTGTCTCCTGAGAAACCTGTATGTGTGTCAAGAAGCAACAGTTAGAACCCTGTATGAAACAACTAATTGCTTTAGGATTGAAAAAGGAGTATGACAGGGCTGTCTGTTTTCACCCTGTTTATTTAACTTACATGCTGAGCACATCATGAGAAATGTTGGGCTGGATGAGTTACAAGCTGGAATCAAGATTGGCGGGAGAAAAATCAACAACCTCAGATATGCGGGTGATACCACTCTAATGGCAGAGAGTGAAGAAGAATGAAGGAACCTCTTAATGAGGGTGAAGAAGCAGAGTGAAAAAAACTGGCTTAAAACTAAATGTCAGAAAATACTAAGGTCATGGACTCCAGCCCCATTACTTTATGGCAAATAGAAGGGGAAAGGTAGAGGCAGTGAAAGGTTTCCTCTTCTTGATCTCTAAAATCACTGCAGATAGTGACTGCAGCCATGAAATCAGAGGACATTGCTCCTTGGCAGGAAAGCTATGACAAAACTAGACAGTGTATTGAAAAGCAGAGACATCACTCTGCCAACAAAGGTCCATATAGTCAAGGCTCTGGTCTTCCCAGTGGTCATGTACTGTTGTGAGAGCTTGATTGTAAAGAAGGCAGAGCACCAAAGAATCGATGCCTTCGAACTTGGTGCTGGATAAGACTCCTAGGAGTCCCTTGGCCAGCAGGGAAATCAAACTAGTAAATCTTAAAGGAAATCAAACCTGAATACTCATTGGAAGGATTGATGCTGAAGCTAAAGCTCTAGCATTTTAATCAACTGATGCAAATAGCTGACTCATTGGAAAAGTCCCTGATGCTGGAAAAGATTGAAGGCAGAAGAAGAGGGGGGCTGCAGAGGATGAGATGGCTGGATGGCATCAGTAATGCAATGGACATGAACTTGGGCAAATTTTGGGAGATGGTGAGGGTTGGGGAGGCCTGGTGCACTGCAGCGCATGGGATCACATAGAGTCAGACCCAGCTGGGTGACTGAACAATAGTCATGATCAAGGTAGAAGACTAGCATTGAAAAAAGAAGAATGGGATGATTTTCAAATTAATTAATGTGCTAATTTTTATTTTTTATTACACATATTCATAGATTTTACTTGGGGCTGAGACATGTACTTAGAATTCTACTTTTTTTTTAACTTAATTTTTTGCTACAGTGCACAGCATGCAGGATCTTAGTTCCCCTACCATAGATCAAGCCTGCACCACTGCAGTGTGGAAGCATGGAGTTTTAACCACTGGACTGCCAGAGAAGTCCTGGCTACAGCATACACTTAAGATCTGAGTTTTCTACTGCCAGTAAGAAACCTCAGTTGAATTTATAAAAGTAAAAATGATATCCTGTAACCTTGAGGCCTCTGCATAAAAACAAGACTTTGTAATAGAAAGTAGATTCTAAACCACTTTTCCTCAAGTCTTAGAGCTGTCCAAGGTTCTCATTATCTGTCAGAACACTTGCCATAGGCTGATGAAGAATGAAATAAATGTGGTACAGTGGTGACATTTTGCTACATTTAGAGTTTGAAATAGCTTTTTATTTTTTTCTAAAAAAAAAAAAAAAAAAGAACAGATGAAAAGAAGTTCAAGACAAGATTGACAGGTAGATATATTCCCTGGAGATGCACACTGCTACTCTTTAGAGTCAGAAACATAAGCCAGAATTAATTTAACTATATAATCCTGCTTTCATTTTATGTGGCATTAAACAGTTTGTTAAACACTTAACATGCACTATCTTATTCCTCTTCACAGTAATGATATAGTTGATATATGCTGCTGCTGCTGCTGCTAAGTCGCTTCAGTTGTGTCCGACTCTGTGCGACTCCAGAGATGGCAGCCTACCAGGCTCTTCTGTCCCTGGAATTCTCCAGGTAAGAACACTGGAGTGGGTTGCCATTTCCTTCTTCAATGCATGAGAGTGAAAAGTGAAAGTGAAGTCACTCAGTTGTGTCTGACTCTTCACGATCCCATGGACTGTAGCCCACCAGGCTTCTCCGTCCATGGGATTTTCCAGGCAACAGTACTGGAGCGGGTGCCATTGCCTTCTTCGAAAGTAGATATATACTTTCTCCATTTAGCTAGAGGAAGCCAAGGCTGATCGGTTTGCCCAAGACACACCAAAAAAGTATCCTACCTATGTCTGTGGACCCAAAGAGCAATATTCATCCAGTGGACAGCAGTGGCTTTATGGAAACCTTGATAGTGGAGAGGAAAAAGTGGGGGCTTAGAAGTTAAATATATCAGACTGAAGTCACCTGTTGATCTTTGCTAGCTTCACTACACCACTGGGAACATAACATCATTACTCTCTGCCTCTCCCTAGTATACACATTTCCTGCTCCGCTTGTCAGAGTATTTCCAGATTAGGTGGAAGGTGGAAGAGAACTGTTGTTTTCAGTTGCTAAGTCATGTCTGACTCTTTGCAACCCCATGGACTACAGCATGCCAGGCTTCCCCATCCTTCAATACCTCCCAGAGTTTGCTCAAAGTCATGTCCATTGAGTTGATGATGCCGTCCAATCATCTCATCCTCTGTTGTCTTCATCTCCTGTCTTCAATCTTTCCCAGCATCAGGGTCTTTTTCAGTGAGTTGGCTCTTCACATCAAGTGGTCAAAGTATTGGAGCTTCAGCCTCAGTCCTTCCAATGAATATTCAGGGTTGATTTCCTTTAGGATTGATTGGTTTGATTTCCTTGCTCAAGAGAATGAATTGTATGAGGAGAAGAGACAGATGCAATTTTATTGGTGCTTTAGCAGGAGTGTGTGGAGATGTAGCCTCAATGTGTCTGAAGTTTACTGTTGCCTCCTGGTGGTTTGTGGCTTGAACTCAGGGTTGTAAACATCAGTGATTACTACAGATTTGTTGCTCATGGTTTCTGCAGATTCCTGACTTTCCGAAAGCTAGTGGTGACCTGCAAACATCAAAGGCTTTGCTTGCTTGACCTTTGAAACACCAATTCTTTCTAAACATCTATATTCCCTAAATTAAATTCCTGCCTGCTTGAAATACCTGAGAAGCTTATTATTTTCTGAAAAATACCAACTCAGCTCCACAAAAATGACAGTAAGATTTTTTTTAAAGAAGTGTAAACCTTTAAGAACAATGAGAATGTGAGTTAGAACAACACAGAGATATCAACAATGTTTTTGGATAATAGAATTGAGATGAGTAGGTGGTAACTGACATATCAGAGAGGAGAAAACTAAAACTCAACTACATGTAGTGTTGAAATGTTGATAAGTAGTAAGCAGATGTATGCTGTATTATTGATTCCTGGAAAGTTTCAGGTAATTTTGAAAGTTGATGGCACCAGATGAGTTTGAAATAGGTGAATTGATTGAAAGTCTGTGTTAGTATAGTTTAGGAGCTGGAAAAATTTTTCTGTAAAGGGCCAGATAGTAAACCTCTTATGCCTATATCTTAGAATTTATCTTTATGCCTCATATGGTCTCTGCCAAAATTATTAACTCTGCAGCTGCAGTGCAAAAGCAACCATAGACAAGGCTTAAACAGTGGATATGATATGTTCCATTTTATTAACAAAAACAAGTGGCAGGTCAAATTTGGTGAATGAACTGTAGTTTGCTGACAGGATCTTCTATTGGTTTGCATAGTTTCCCCCAACCTGGATAATATAAAAAATTTACTCTCTGGAAACGCTGAAATAAAGAAAGTCTAAAGGTGGGGACACTAGACACAGAGAAGTGTGGATATGGATTGAAGAACCATACAGAAGATAGAGGAACTACATGCAAGCCTGCAAACTGATCCATGGAAACCATAGAGACCTTACCTCCTAGCCTCACTCCTAAAAAGCATTTTTTTTTGAACAGTGAAAGTTAAATAATAAGGGAAAATTGAAAGTGATTGCCTAAAGGGAATGAGAATCAGGTACGAGGTGCTCTTTCACTTTATAGTTATCATAGTGATTATCTGACCTTTAAAAACATAACATATATTATTTAAATAAATTCAAATTAAATTTAAAAATTAAAGTAGAAGAATTCAAGGTACTGCATGTATGTTTCATGACCCATGGAGGAGGCAGGGCAGGTATCTTGATTTTCCAAGTAAAGAGGCTGAAGGATTAAATTCTGAAGCTGAATAACATAGAGGGAAAGCTATTACGCTGGAGAAAGGAAATATGTTGGGCCTAGCTGGTAAAAGTAGGAGAAATTATCAGTAAATTAATGGGAGGTATTGGTAGAAATGCAGAAATATAGAAAGCACTACAGAGTGTTTAGGCTGTTGTGATAACAAGTGTGAGCCAAGAACATCGTTGGACATCAACAGCTCCAACTGAGTGGAAAATCTTGGCTAAGGCTGAGCAATGTTGGCATCACTCCTAGTTGCCCCAGCTATGCGTACCCTCCTCAAGTTAATGATATAATGAAAAAATGCAAATGAAGTAAACAATAATTAGGTGTAGCGTAGCAAATAGCCCAATTAACTCCATCTTGGAGGAAGTACTGGAATGGGATTTGCAGGGTTGAGGTGCAGACAAACGATGAGCTTGTGAGGAGATGGACTTGGGTTATAAGTAAATGTGAGTTGGAGATTCTCCTGATTGATGCTGACCTGTTCTGTCTCTTTCTGACACTGAAGTAGGTGTATGTTGAGTTTTCAATCCCTCACCTGTTCCACTTGGAGCCCTCACTTGAGAGAAGGAGACTACAGGGCAAACAGATGACAGAGCTCATAATCTGCATGAGCTTTGGAAATTTACTTGGAAGTATCACAACTGGCTTCCCAACTGGCTTCCCCAGTGATAGTGGCATTTTCTGCCACTATCAAGACAGAAACAAACAAACAAACAAACAAACAAACCTACTTAAATAGATACCGCTAGGACAGAGGAGTTGGTGACGGACAGGGAAGCTTGGTGTGCTGCAGTCCACAGGCTCGCAATGAGTCAGACACAACTGAGAAACTGAACTGAATTGAGGAGCAAGGAGGAGTCCACAGGAAACTATGTTTTAGCAACCAATACTTAGATATCATATCTTCCTCATATATCCTGGATGACACAAGGTAACTTCCATAGAACCTCAGCTTCCTCTTCTCTTAACAAATACTTGAGGGATTGTGATGGTTAATTGTATATGTCAACTTTACTGGGGTCATGAGGTACCCAGATATTTGGTTAAACATTGCTCTGGGTATTTGTGCAAGAGAGTAACATTCGGATTGGTACATGAATAAAGCAGATTACCCTCCCTAAAATGGATAGTCCACATGAGATCTGGTGAAAGCCTGAATAGAACGAAAAAGCTGAATAAAAAAAATAGAATTTGCTCCCTCTCTCCCTGTCTTCAAGCTTGGATATTATTCTCTTGCCCTCAGACTTGGACTGGAACTTATACCATTGGCTCTGCTGTGTCTCCTGTGACTGAAGATCTTGGGACTTCTCAGCCTCTATAATCATGTGAGCCAACTATATATATACTTCCCTGGTGACTCAGATGGTAAAGAATTCTCTTGCAATACAGGAGGCACAGATTTAATCCCTGGGTTGGGAAGATCCTCTGGAGAAGGAAATGGCAACCCACTCCAGCATTCTTGCATGGTAAAGCGCACACAAGACAGAGGACCCTGGCAGGCTATAGTCCATGGGGTTGCAAAGAGTCAGACACGACTGAGCAACTAACACATAAACACACAAATGAAAGTGAATTGAAAGTCACTCAGCCAAGTCTGACTCTTTGTGACTCTATGGACTATACAGTCCAAGGAATTCTTCAGAATACTGGAGTGGGTAGCTGTTTCCTTCACAGGACCTTCAAAACCCAGGTATTGAATCCAGGCCTCTCACATTGAAAGCAGATTCTTTAACCAGCTGAGCCAACAGGGAAGCCTCACCCCCACCCCCCAACACACACACACACACACACACACACACACACACACACACACACGGTTCTGATTCTCTGGAGAACCCTGACCGACACAAAGATAATAATAATACCTTACTTTTCTCATTTTCTGAGAAGTTTTATTTTGTACCAGTATGTGATCAATTGTAAGTATATGCACACTCACAAAAAATAGGTCTTATTATTATAACAATCTTCTTGGGAAAAAACTAAAGAAAAAATCTAGAGGTGTATGTTTGTTGATTAGTCTTTGAGAACATACAGTAGAAGGTAGTAGATTAGAATATGAATTTTGTGGTTAGATAGAAACACTCTTGCCATATATTTGCTATAGGATTTTGGACCAATTACCTAACTTTACATCATCTCAGTATATTCTGCTATAGAATGAAGTCAGTAACAGTTGCTTTTTCCTGATTAGTCTGTTTTGAGGATAAAATGTGATAACACAGATAATCTCTCTCATATAGTACATGGTGGCTGATATTGTTAAAGGTTAAATGATAATCAAGATCACCTGAGTAATAAAGATGAGGCCCCATCCCTGGCTGCTCAGTCCCAGGACCTCGCACTTTATCAGCATTGCTGTGGTTAGAGAGCCATCCTCTGATTTTTCTGAGTGAGAAAGAATTCCTCTGGAATTCTTGAAAGTGAATGGACACTTTCTACATGACCTTCCTTAACTATGCACATTTAATGAAGGAAGGGAACCTTCATCTGGCATGAACTGTTCCTTTATTTTCCCCTCTGCTAAGTGCTGAAGTTGGGCTGTCCCCTAAATAGAGCCTGTGATCTCAAGTCTTGGGCTCCTTTTGATCAAACTATGAATAGCTAATGAGCAGCCTGCCAGGAGTGACAGTGGGGTGAGAGGCCAGATCCAAGGAAATCCGTAAGGAATAAGATACTATGGCTGTACAGACTATTAAATACTAGGCATCTAAGATCATTATGAGTAATTGCTCAAAATGACTTCTCAGACTTGACACATGTGTATCAGGCACACATCCACCAAATGCCCTCATCCATCTGAGGCAGCAATGGGGCACCTCCTTTTCAAATGGGAAGTGCCTTTTAGGGCTGCATAACTGAAGACACTTGAATTCTGCAGGTCAGCAACAAATAATGGTAATTCGTTTCTGGATAACATCCTGAGTCTGTCATCTTGTTCAGAGTATTGTACAATTCCTGGGAAGTAGGACACAGCTTATCACAGTCCTGAGCAGTTTTCAAGAGTGTGGATTGGATATCCTGATATAGTGAGGGGCAACTCAGGACACTATTCCACTTCTGATACCAAGAGTCCCCTGGAGGCCTTGCCTACAGGTAGGTGAGGGCTTTGAAAACTGTAGAAGCATTTTAAAAGATTTTTATCTTTCCTCATTTTGTATTTATTTCATGAAAATTAATCCATCTTGTATAATACAACAAACTATTGAGATCTATGGTTCTTTTTAAAAATGTCTTTATTATTTTTGGCTGTGCTGGATCTTTGTTGCCGCACATCGGCTTTCTTATTTGCTGCAAGCAGGGGCTACTCTTTCTTGCTGTGCATGGGTTTCTCATTGCAGTGGCTTCTCTTGCTGTGCAGCACAGGCTCTAGGCTCACGAGCTTCAGTAGTTGCAGCACAGGGGTTCAGTAGTTGAGGCTCGAGGGCCCTAGAGGGGATGGGCTCAACAGTAGCAGTGCAAGGACTCAGTTGCTCCAGGGTATGTGGGATTTCCTGGGCCAGGGATCAAATATGTGTCCCCTGCATTAGCAAGTGGATTCTTATCCACTCCAACACCAGGGAAGTCCCTGTATCCGTGGTTCTTAATTTCTTTAGGAGATTGGAGGAAGCAGAACTCACAGACTTCTTGGACACTCTATCCACATAGATACCTACACACATAGACACACACACACACACAATTTCACATTGGATTTTAAGGAATTTGTGTTCTATGAACCATTGGTTGGGAGAAGGAATGAAAACTGATTGAGGAATACAGTAAGTTCCCCACATACTTTTGAAGAGTGCATTCATAATACCAACCAGTTCTTAGGTCCAACAAAGTTAGCCTAGCCCAACTAATACAATCAGTTATATAGTACTTTACTGTAATGGGTTATAATGCTTTTCACACAAATAATACATAAAAAACAAACACACACAAAAGAAAATATTTTAAATTTTACAGTACAGTATCTTGAAAAGCACAGTAGTGTAGTACAACAGCTGGCACACAGGGGCTGACGTCGAGTGAACAGACAAGAAGAATTACTGACTGGGAGATGGTATTGTACTTCTTTATACAGTACTGTACACAAAAGCACAACCACTTGCAGATGATGCATGCACGTGACAATGTACTCCAGACACGTGACGATGTACTCCAGACACGTGACAATGTACTCCAGGAGTATGAACTAACTTATGTGAATGAACATGTGAATGTGTGTTTGCATCTTTGAGTTTGCAACTTGAAGGTTCATATGTAGGGGACTTACTGTGGTGCATTCAAAGGCATGAAGTGAAGTGAAGTGAAGTGAAGTCGCTCAGTCGTGTCCGACTCTTTGCAACCCCGTGGACTGTAGCCTACCAGGCTTCTCAGTCCATGGGATTCTCTAGGCAAGAATACTGGAGTGGGTTGCCATTTCCTTCTCCAAGCGATATTCCAGACCCAGGGATCGAACCCAGGTCTCCCGCATCGGAGGCAGATGCTTTAACCTCTGAGCCATTAGGGAAGCCCATTCAAAGGCATAGGAGGAGGATTCTGGGGAAGGGGCCCAGATGCTGGTATGTACTTTCATGAGTCAGCTTCTTGAAGAGCTCGTTAAAAGGGTTTAGGTCTTAGAAGGAGAAAAGAAGGAAGGGAAACTGGATAGAAAGAAGAGAGGTGGGAGGGAGAGGGAGAGCGAGAGACATGGAGGGTGAAGAAGGCAGGTGGGCAGAGACAATCAGAGATGTTCAGCCAATGCAACCGATTGTCTCCTCTACAGCAGGCATGGTACCAGAAACAGGCTGGGCAGATGTACATGAATGCTGTTTTGTCTGGAAGGGGTTCTTAGAACAGAAGGGAGCAAATGTGCCATCATTTAATTCTGTAGAGGGGTACACACAGTACCTGGAACAGACAGAGTGGGACACTCACAGAAAGGCTTCAAGACAGAGGAAAGATTTGAGCTGGGCCTGAAATCTAACAGTGATTTCAGCAGGACACATCAGTTTAAATGTTTTTAGATCTCTAGAATGCCTGGGAAATTATACTAGCAGCATGACTAATCTCATTGTTTGGAACTCTTATTTCATCTGGACTCATTCAACAAGTATGGGTGAGGCATCTGCTCTGAGGCATGGGCTGAGGGAGAAAAAGAAGTAGCATCGTACATGGCCTGCAGTGTGCAGAACTGAGGTTCCAGACAGGTGACAGCTGCTGGTGAACACAGACTTGGGGGATGCCAGGGGAGGCAGAGACCAGGAGGCTGGGCGGGGCAGTCAGGACAGCCCGAAGCATGAAGGTTCTTCTGGGTTCAGAGCACCAAGTGCAGGAACTGACAGCTGAACCCAGAGAAGAGGGTTCTCCTACCTCTGTTATGTCTAACTCTCTGCAGCCCCATGGACTGTAGCCCACCAGGCTCCTCTGTCCATGGGAATCTCCAGGCAAGAATGCTGGTATGGGTATTCCTCTCCAGGGGATCTTCCCGACCCCAGGATTGAACCCATGTCTCTTGTGTCTCCTGCACTGGAGGCAGATTCCTGACCACTAGCACCACCTGGGAAGCCAAACCCTACCTCCACCACCCCATGAGCAAGGAGAATCTGCATTAATTAGATGCTGAGGACATGAGTTTGAAGTAGGCTCTGGGAGTTGGTTATGGACAGGGAAGCCTGGAGTGCTGCAGTCTTTGGGGTTGCAAATAGTCAGACATGACTGAGTGAACTGAACTGAGAATTTTCTTTTCTGCCTCTTCCTCCCATTTTCTCAGCAATGTCATTTTGTGAATGATAATTTTTAAAAGGTTATTCCTGTGTGTCTGTCTTTGTTTTTATATAATTCCTCGAAAACATAGGTATGCTCATCTGGAATAAGAAGATCCTAGGAGCCCAGACTGTTGGCGGCTAGGCTCATAGACAAAATGCCAAATATTTTAAAAATACAATTGTGGTGGTTTTCCATTTTTAAAGATCTCTTTCAGCTGTGCAGGGGAGGTAAACTATCTTTCCACTCTACCCTTCTGAGTTCTCAGCTGGGGCTCTATAGCAAAAGACAGATTAACAAGAGACAAGTATACACACTTACTTACACACTTACTTAATATCTATATTTTTGTGACTGAGCTATCATAAGGAGTGAAGAGCCCAAGCAGTGGTTGACTCAGAGAGTCTCTCCAGCACCTGCGATTTCTCAAATTCCTTCAGCTTAAAATATTCAATATCCAAAGCATCCTATTTGGAGGTGTTGTGTCTTGAATCTTATCACCTGCTTTCCCTATATTCTAACAACTTTTATTATACCTCACATGATTCCCTATTCTTCTTAGTTCTTGGCTTAACTTTCTTAGAAAAAGAAGGAAGTAAATTCCATGTCATTAGAAGGGCAGCTAAGGAAGATGGAATAAGACATACCCCCTCAGAGACTGTTTGAGTGTCTAGGAATATAGACACTCAATTTGTTACTGATTTGTCATTACAAACATATTTATCCTGAGGCTATGGTATACTCACCACAGTCCCAGGAGCTGAGGACAGAGCAAAGGAGAAAAAATAAGTAAAAATTCCTCCCTTCCTAGATATTACATTCACACAGGAGAGAGGCACTAAAAATAGGCCATTAAAATATATAATATGTCAATTTGATAAACACAAATAAATGACTTAAAGCAAGGAAGGGACATGGGAATACTAAGGGAAAGGAGGGTGGCAGGTTAAAAAGAGGTCAGGAAAAACCCTCCTGAGGGCAGCATCTGAGCCAGTGGCAAAGACTTCTATGAGTCCATGAAGCCCTGTTTTGCCTCAAGAGAACTATTTTTTTGGAAAGTTCTTTTTTTGGGTGGTAAAATAAGTATAATAAAAAATTTACCTTTTTAAACTATTTAAAATCTACACCTCAGTGTATTAAATATATTCACTATGTCGTGCAACCACCATCACTAATTGCAAAACTATTATTTCAAATGGAAACTCTGAAAACTATTAAATGATTAAGCAATAACTCCCCATTCCTCTTCCCCCCAGAGACCCTGGTAATTTTTAATCTACTTTCTGTCTCTATGGATTTGGCTATTCTAGGTATTTCATGTAAGTGGAATCCCACAATATTTGTTCTTTTATGTCTGGCTTATGTCATTTAGCATAATGGTTTCAAAGTTCATATATGTTCTAGCATGTGTCATGATTTTCTTGATTTTATGGATAAGTAATATCCATGAGAGTCCCTTGGACTGCAAGGAGATCCAACCAGTCCATTCCAAAGGAGATCAGCCCTGGGTGTTCTTTGGAAGGGATGATGCTAAAGTTGAAACTTCAGTACTTTGGCCACTTTATGTGAAGAGTTGGCTCATTGGAAAAGACTCTAATGCTGGGAGAGATCGGGGGCAGGAAGAAAAGGGGACGACAGAGGATGAGATAGCTGGATGGCATTACTGAATCGATGGACGTGAGTCTGAGTGAACTCCGGGAAATGGTGATGGACAGGGAGGCCTGGCGTGTTGCAATTCATGGGGTCACAAAGAGTCGGACAGGACTGAGCGACTGAACTGAATGGAACTGAATATCCCATGTGCTACATTTTGTTATCCATTAATCTGTTTAATAAGCATTTCATTTTTTTCTACATTTTGGTTTTTATGGATAATGTTCCAGTGAACATTGGCATGTAAGTATCTATTCAAGTCACTGTCTTCAGTTCTTCTGGACTTCTACTAAAAATGAAATTGCTGGATCATATGATATTTCTATGTTTAGCTTTTTAAGGAAGACACTAAACTATTTTCCATATGGTTTCACCTTGTATATTCCCACCAGCAATGTAAAAGGATTCTGATTTTTCCACATCATTGCCAATATATTTTGTTTTTGTGTGTGTTTTCTTTTGTTTTAAAATTATACCTGTCCTAATAGGAGAAAGTGTTAAGTGAAAGTGTTAGTTGCTCAGTCATGTCTGACTTTTTGTGACCCCGTGGACTGTAGCCCTGCCAGGCTCCTCTGTCTGCGGGATTCTCCAGGCAAGAATACTGGAGTGGGTTGCCATGCCCTTCTCCAGGGGATCTTCCTGACCCAGGGATCAAACCCAGATCTCCCTCATTGCAGGCAGATTCTTTCCCGTTGGAGCTACTATGAAGAAGTATCTCATATCTACTTATTGTGGTATCAATTTGTATTTGCATAATGACTAATGATGTCACCCATCTTTTCATGCATTTATTAGCCAATTATATATTTTCTTTAGAAAATGTATATTTAAGTCCATTGCCCATTTTAAAATTGTGTTGCTTTGCCTTTTTGTTGTTGAGTGATAGGAATTATTTATGATTTGGATATTAAATCTGTCTTAGATGACTGACAAACATTTTCTGTTTGGAGAGATCTTTTAAATAAAAATCATATTGTGTGTGTGTGTGTGTGTGTGTGTGTGTGTGTGTTAGTCTCTCAGGCATGCCTGACTCTTTGTGACCCCATGGACTGTAGCCCACTAGACTCGTTTGTCCATGGGATTCTTCAGGCAAGAATACATGAGTGGGTAGTCATTCCCTTCTCCAGAGGATCTTCCTGACCCAGGGATCAAACTAGGGTCTCCTATATTTCAGGCAGAAGCTTGAAGCTTCTGTCCGAGCCATCATGAAGCCCCAGAATCATCTTACAAAAGGTTAAGGAATGTGGCAAAATAAAGAAGTGAAGGAGGCAGAGAGTAGACTACTCTTTGGGGATGAAGTGGTAAAGAGAAGGAGATAATTAGGGCAAATGTGTGATAAAGCTGAGGGAAAGTTAAGTGTAATAGAAGATAGAAAGGAAAGCAGGAGGCAGTGAAAAATGATGGCCCTAAAGAGAGGATAGTTGATGGGGAAGGTGGCAGGCGTTCCAGAGTGGGGCTGGATGTGGTGTGAGCTGTGCTGAGTCACTCAGTTGTGTCCAACTCTTTGGGACCCCATGGGCTATAGCCTGCCAGGCTCCTCTGTCCCTGGGGATTTTCCAGGCAAGGATCCTGGAGTGGGTTGCCATGTCCTCCTCCAGGGGACCTTTCCAACCCAGGATCAAACCCAGGTTTCCCACATTGCAGGCAGATTCTTTACCATCTCAGCCACCAGGGAAGCCCATGAACAATGGAGTGGGTAGCCTATCCCTTCTCCAGGGAATCCTCCTGTCCCGGAAATAGAACTGGGGTCTCCTGCATTGCAGGTGGATTCTTTACTAGGTGAGCTACCAGGGAAGCCCCAGTGGGTGGATACAATGCTCTAGAAATATGGAAGGAAATGTGAGTGTGGCAAAGGATTGACAGTAAAGAATGACCTCTTTTTCCCGATTTAAGAACAAAAGTGACAAACCAGGGCTCCGTGTCCTCCCTGCTGTCTTCATGGATGTGAGAAATCAAATTAAAATAGATCAGTATAATTTAGAATTTATAATTTCTCCTCATAACTTCAATAAGTTTCATGAACAGTTATTCATCAAAAAAGCCTCAAAGTTAAGCATAAAAGCTATACTTGTATGTGACAAACACAAGTCCAAGTGTCTTTCAAAAGCCCTGCATTTTCTGGGGCCCCCAATTTTCAGGCCAAAATGTTTTGCAAAGACCTGCCTCCCATGTAAATATTAATGGTAATGATGAGGGAACTCTTTATTTTGATCAGTCTATGCCTGTAATTTGGCACCCCTCTCCAGTACTCTTGCCTGGAAAATCCCATGGGCAGAGGAGCCTGGTAGGTTGCAGTCCATGGGGTCGCAAAGAGTCGGACAGGACTGAGCAACTTCACTTTGACTTTTCACTTTCATGCATTAGAGAAGGAAATGGCAACCCACTCCCGTGTTCTTGCCTAGAGAATCCCAGGGATGGGGGAGCCTGGTGGGCTGCCATCTATGGGGTCGCACAGAGTCGGATACGACTGAAGTGAGTTAGCAGCAGCAGCAGCATGCCTGTGATTAAGAACCTTGACCAGTTGTTCCTGCAAAACCAGCTTTGTATCTCCTCTGCTGTTGAAGTGGTCCTCACCATATTAAAAGATCTGCGTGTGTGTGTGTGTGTGTGTGTGCTCAGTCTTGTCCAACTCTTTGCGACCCTGTGGACTGTAGCCCACCAAGTGAGTGTGGCAAAGGATTGACAGTAAAGAATGACCTCTTTTTCCCGATTTAAGAACAAAAGTGACAAACCAGGGCTCCGTGTCCTCCCTGCTGTCTTCATGGATGTGAGAAATCAAATTAAAATAGATCAGTATAATTTAGAATTTATAATTTCTCCCTCATAACTTCAATAAGTTTCATGAACAGTTATTCATCAAAAAAGCCTCAAAGTTAAGCATAAAAGCTATACTTGTATGTGACAAACACAAGTCCAAGTGTCTTTCAAAAGCCCTGCATTTTCTGGGGCCCCCAATTTTCAGGCCAAAATGTTTTGCAAAGACCTGCCTCCCATGTAAATATTAATGGTAATGATGAGGGAACTCTTTATTTTGATCAGTCTATGCCTGTAATTTGGCACCCCTCTCCAGTACTCTTGCCTGGAAAATCCCATGGGCAGAGGAGCCTGGTAGGTTGCAGTCCATGGGGTCGCAAAGAGTCGGACAGGACTGAGCAACTTCACTTTGACTTTTCACTTTCATGCATTAGAGAAGGAAATGGCAACCCACTCCCGTGTTCTTGCCTAGAGAATCCCAGGGATGGGGGAGCCTGGTGGGCTGCCATCTATGGGATCGCACAGAGTCGGATACGACTGAAGTGAGTTAGCAGCAGCAGCAGCATGCCTGTGATTAAGAACCTTGACCAGTTGTTCCTGCAAAACCAGCTTTGTATCTCCTCTGCTGTTGAAGTGGTCCTCACCATATTAAAAGATCTGCGTGTGTGTGTGTGTGTGCTCAGTTTTGTCCAACTCTTTGCGACCCTGTGGACTGTAGCCCACCAGACTCCTCTTGTCCATGGGATTTTCCAGGCAAGAATACTGGAGTGGGTTGTTTTTCCTTCTCCAGGTGATCTTCCTGACACAGAGATTGAACCCGTGTCTCTTGTATCTCCTGTATCTTCTCTGTCCATGGAATTCTCCAGGCAGGAATACTGGAGTGGGTTGCCATTTCCTTCTCCAGGGGATTTTCCTGACTCAGGAATCAAACTGGGGTCCTCTGCACTGAAGGCAGATTCTTTACCATCTGAGCCACCCAGGAAGCCCATATATACATATATGCATTCAAAGCACAAAACCATCTATATTATTTTTGTTATTATTATTGGTTCAAATTCTTTCTACTATTCTAATCTTTGACACCTGATGGCAGTTTTATGGGCAATGGACCATCACATGGAATTTTTGAGCAGAGATATTAATAACTCAGTAAGGGTGTGGAAATGTGCCCATGGATGTTGTGAAGACTGAAAATTGAGCCCCGTCTGAACACACAATCTAACAGCAAGGTGGTGTGGCAGCTCACAACCATTCTGCCCATTTGTACTTAGAAAGGGGCAGTTGGTTCATAATGAGCTGGTTCAACAAGCCTATAGGTTCTTCCCTGCTGCTGTGCTCATGAGCCCGTACTGTAATTATAACAAGTGATTCCATAAACGTTATGACCATGTATTAAACATATGTGATAGCATCAGAGAGACACCATAATAACGCAGAATGTTAACAAGCAAAAATGTGTTCGTGTTTGACAAAGCATAACACGAAACTTCCTTAAGCAGTGCTTTTCCTTTCAAAGAATTCCAGCAAATTTAGAACATAAGATTTACGTCAGCTAAACAGCCAAACAAGCAACAACACACTGGGGAAAAAAAACCCTACAAAATATGAATCCCAATTCAAAATTTCCGAAAACAGACTGAGTTTCTTATCCTCAGCCTAGACTTAGAATGACAGTGTTATTTAGGAGTAAAAACTTGAAATTTAGTATAAGAAGGGAGTACACTTGTTGGGTAAGTAAGTTTTAAGTGAGATATTTAGAGGACAAAGAGATATAGGACCAAATGCAGGTCAAGATGAAATAACAGGCATCTATTAGGGCAGGGGTCCCCAAACTCTGGGGTCTAATGCTTGATGATATGAGATGGAGCTGATGTAATAATAACAGAAATAAAGTGCACAATAAATGTCAGGAGCTTGAATCATCCTGAAACCATCCCCTCTTTCTGGTACGGGGAAAAACTGTCTTCTATGAAACTGGTCCCTGGTGCCAAAATGTTTGGGGACTAGTGTATTAAAGGACATGGGTCACACTACAATGGTTGTAACGATGGTGGACCTCCCCGAGGGTTAAGACAAATGAAAAAGCATGAAGAGTGTAATCTCATTATGACAGCTACATATAGAATACAGAGACATGTGCATCTGTGAAAAATACAGAATTGGTGGGAAATCAGAATTTGAGATGCCTGTTTTTGAGACTACCTTTTGACTCATTGTGCTGAAAGTGGGGAAAACATGTACTGAACATAGGAGAACATGTACTCAGACATTAGTTTGAACTCCCCCAGGAAGGCTAACTCCTGTAACAAACATCTCCCAAATACATGTGTATTTCTCACACATTCCACAGAGTCATGTTCTCCAGCAGTGGGTTCTGCATCACCAAGGCTCTCCGGGACCTGAGGCTCCATGATTCCTAGGGCTTCACAGTCTTTCAGACCATGTCTGATCAGGAGAAGAAGAAAGAGAGTAAGAGGGCTGGGTGAAAAGCTTGGTATGCTTGGAACCTGAAACGTGCAGGCATCACTCCCACCCAAAGTCCTCTGGCCACAACTCCACTATGTGGTCCCACCTATTTTCTGAGAAATGTAGTCTCCCTAGAGTCAAGGAGGAAAATGAAAGGGATTTATCTCTGCCATATGAACCTACAAGTGAAAATTTTTTGTTTCACTTTTCTTATCAGTTGTCAGTCCTCACATCAGACAGAACTGGGTTCAGCGTCAGGTTGCCCCATTTATCAATTATATATATATATATATATATAAATTCCTCTTCATTCTTAAATTGAGTAGAAAGTGAAAGTATTCGTCGTTCAGTCATGTCTGATTCTCTGTAATTCCATGGACTCTAGCCTGACGAGCTCCTCTATCCATGGAATTCTCCAGGTAGAACACTGGCATGGATAGCCATTTCTTTCTCTAAGGAATCTTCTCAACCCAGGGATCAAACGTGGGCCTCCTATGTTGCAGGCAGATTCTTTATCATCTGACCCACTACTGGATAATAACAGTATATTTATCATAGAGAATCCATGAGGTTTAAGCAATATGAATTATATAAAGAAGTTAGCATAGTTTCTGGCATAAATAAGCATTCACAAAAGGTTAATTTACTGCAAGATTCATATCAGGTCTAAAGTTTGAGATTTTGTTTTTCATATATTGGTTAATGATAAGTCAGCTCATAGCCATTGTCATCAAAGAAGGAAACGTTTCCAGGGTTGGCAAATATTTGACATCTGTGTCACTGCTCTCCTCCTTCATAGATATTGTGTGTGTGTGTGTGTGTGTGTGTGTGTGTGTGTGTGTGTTCAATCACTCAGTCATTCCTAATTGATAGCCATTTTCCTCCCTTTAAGTTTAACATGTCCTCAGAGTCCTTATAAATTCAGCATCAGAGTTGGCATGAGTGATGCAACCTATCTGCCATCATGAATTTAAATTTTATACTAATAAAAAGTGAGCTCAAATGCTCTGGGACAAGCTGCACCATACAGGTAACAGGTTTGGTTGCATGAAAGATCTTGATTTCAAAGTTGAATGTAGTATGACTCAGAGAGAAGAACATAATGTAAACATCCAGGTATATGAAGTCTAGCTGGGGAGCACATGAGCCAGAAAAGAGAATAAGGATAACTGAAGCTGATAAAGAATTTTAATGACCAATTGAATCCCCAAATCGAAGCTAAATTAAATAAAACCTATTTGATTTGAGCACAATAAGAGGTTTTCAGTGGGCCTCTGGATGCCATTTGTATGCTGTGAGGAGCATAGGACTACAGGTGGAGGACTATAGCTGTAATTGTTTGTGTCTGCAGATAAAGCAGGTTGAGCTCCCTTCTCAAGCAACAAGCCAAAAATACAAGGGAAGAAATTGGTTCATGTTTAGGCAAGAGTTGATGATCAAGGAAGGATTTTTTAATAATAGGAATCACAAAACTATGCTTAAGACTGTATGGAAAGAACCCCAAAGTTTTCTTTCATAATCACAGAAGGGAAAAAAAAAAGGAAAGACCCCAAAGAGAAATCCTGCAGGAGCACAGCTGAGTGACAAGAAGCCGGAAGAAACTAGTAAGAGGCCAGACACAGCCCCCACAACCAAGGACTCCAAGTGATAGGAGGAAAAATGGCAAACTTTCTGCAAGTTAGGAATGGTACAGAGAACCTGGGAAAACCAGGGCAAATGGATCTAAACTGAACATTTCAAGTAGGAACATAAATTCCATTTTAGATTAGGACAGGGCTGCAGCTGAGGAGTCTGTGAGTCATGGGGTGGGACTGCCCACATATAGTGGCTTTGCCAGGCCATGCTTTCATCTCCAGTTCCTCCGTTAGCCCCCAAATTGTCTTTCCTCTCTGACAGTCTCATGCACTGCCATCCTGTCTTCCCATGTGACTCAAGTAGGGGAGACTAACACAGTGGAATGAACCAGTGCAGCACTAAATAGCCTAGGGTCTGAATCCTAACTCTGTGAAAGTCACTCAGTCATGTCAGACTCTTTGCAACCCCATGGACTGTAGCCTGCATGTGAGGCTCCTCCTGTCCATGGAATTCTCCCCACAAGCATACTGGTATGGGTAGCTTTTCCCTTCTCCAGGGATCTTCCCAACCCAGAGGCTGAACTCAGGTCTCCTGCATTGCAGGGGGATTCTTTACTGTCTGAGCCACCAGGGAAGCCCAAGAATACTGGAGTGGGTAGCCTATCCCTTCTCCAGGGGATCTTTCTCATCTGGGGATTACACTGGGGTCTCCCACATTGCAGGAGAATTCTTTACCAGCTGAGCTACCAGGGAAGCACTCAGTGCTTACAACCACTATGTCCTTCACTTGTTAGATGAGAATAATATTAATAATATATCTTTTAAAAGACTGTTACAAGGAATAAAATAAGAAAAGACATATAAAACATCTAGCACTGTTCCTCATGTTAGTAGATTCTCAATAATGACTGGCTATCATTATTTAAAAGCAGAAGAATTCCACTCTATGGTTCTTCTATAGTTTGGTACCCTAATTATTTTATTTGATTGCTTTGCACATTAAAAAAAATAAATTGGATAACTTCTGTTTCTGGCCATGAGAGACTCATAGGATCCAGACTCATCCTCCCACCATACATAACTAGAAAACTTGACAAAAATATGCAAAAAGCTGTTTTCAGACACTGAACCATCAGTAGTAGAGGACAATGGTCTTTGAGCAATAAGGGAAAACGATAGAGGTAAGCCCTGTGAAAGCCCTGGTTTTTTTCTTAAAGGCAGTTTATGGATCAATATGCAGAAAGAACTCAAAACGAAGCCCTGCAGTATTTCAGAGTTGAGGAAATTGAGATTGTACATTGGGAAGGTGAGGGATTTAAAAATTTCAGGGAGAGTGTCAGAAACAATGGGGCTGTAAGCAAAAGAGTTTCTGAAACCTATGTAGGGATCACTTCTAGTCTTTGGTGAACACTAATAAGTATGCAGTATGGCTGAATGCCATAAGTAAGGTAAAACTTCCTGAAATCAAGTGAAGAATAACTTCCAAGGAAAGAACAATTCTGAGAACTTACAAGCTAAAGTTCCCAGAGCTCATGCAGAGCTAGAACTCTTTATGTTTCCAAAAGCCAGAGTGGAAAGACCAAACTGAATACATGGGCATTCAGTAGAGACTTCAGAACACTCACAGCTTCCTGGTGGGACTAAAGTAGACCTACACTTACTATAAATAAAGCTTAAAATCAAGTCTCAAAAGAATCAAAGTGATCCACAAGTAACTTCATGGCCACCAACACTTTCTAAAGAAAAAGGAAAAGTGCAAAAAAAAAAAAAAAGCAGCACTCAACATTATAAAATTCACAAAATTCATTCAATTAACTCCTTAAAATGTGTGTGTAAGTTTAAGCTATATCAAATAGTTGTGAAAGATGTATAGAAATCATAATTCTTTTAAGTATCAACAAACATTTTTTCTAAATAGTAATTAGGATAAAAATTTTTTTTCATCTAAAATAATCACTGCTAGATATGCAAGGAAGTAGGAAGATGAGTCCTATAAACAAAAAAGAAATCAATCAACTAATCAATCAATATAAACAGATCCAGTCATGACAGGGAAAATAAAATTGCCAGACAAGGATGTTAAACATGCTCAGTGTGCTCAAAAATTTGAAG
>SJYC01086765.1:0-10937 GCA_006408675.1 Madoqua kirkii | reverse complement strand
GTTCTAATGAGATGGATGAAACTGGAGCCGATGATACAGAGTGAAGTAAGCCAGAAAGAAAAACACCAATACAGTATACTGACACATATATATGGAATTTAGAAAGATAGTAATGATGACCCTGTAAGTGAGACAATATAAGAGACACAGAGGTATAGAACAGACTTTTGGCCTCTGAGGGAGAGGGAGAAGGCGGGATGATTTGGGAGAATGGCACTGAAACATGTATACTATCATATAAGAAATGAAGCGCCAGTCTATGTTCAATACAGGATACAGGATGCTTGGGGCTGGTGTAAGGGATGATCCAGAGAGATAATATGGGGTGGGAGATGGGAGGGGGTTTCAGGATTGGGAGCTCGTGTACACCTGTGGCTGATTCATGTCAATGTATGGCAAAACCAATACAGTACTGTACAGTAGAATAAAGTAAAAATAAAATTTAAAAAAAATCAAACCATTATGAATTGGTAGCATCTATTAAACTGCCAACATACCTTGTTAAAATGAACTGCTTACTGAAAGAGGAATCCCAGCTAAAGCATTAGTGAGCCCACATTCTGCTAGTCTAATAGTGCATAGTGCTAAATCTAAACACACTTGACTTGCCAGGACACTGGATGCTCAGTAGGAAGTAAATGATATTATGTTAGGCTAACCAAATCCTAAAGAGAAATTTAAATGAGGAAAATAACGAGACTCCAAGCAAAAATGATCTGAAAAAAAACATTACAAAAATACAACTATACGTATGTAGGAATAAAACAGACATCATTTATTTAACCTGGTGGTGGTAGTTTGGTCACTAAGTTGTGTCCAACTCTTGCGACCTCATGGGCAATACTAGAGAATACTAAGAATACTAGACTGGGTTGCCATATTTAACTTTCTAGTATTTGCTAAAATCAGTCAAGAATAAATATTTATTTCCTAGCCTGTATATTTCATTCAACACATATTTACTAAGTCTAGTATATGCTTTGCATTGCCAGGAAGCAAGAACGTGCATACAAGTCAGAACGGTTTCTGCCCTCAAGACTTTACAGATTAGAGAAAGAAGAAATTAAATAAAATCTGTGACTTTGAAATGAAAGTGCTTGGCACCCTTTACTCGGGCCCCCTTCCTTGGTGGGGGCATCGAGAAAGGCTTTCACGAGGAAAGGACAACCAAGCTCAGATGTGAACAATGAAGACAAAGGGGAGATGAGAGTTTCTCAAACAGAGGAAGCAGCAGGTGCAGAGGCCCTGAGACTGGAGGGATACAGGGCATTTAAGGAGCTGAAACAAAGGTCAGAGTGACAGGAGAGCAGAGAGGAGACAGAGAAAACAGAGGCAAACAGGCCCACGGGCCAGATCACATGGGGTTTCATAAGCTGCGAGAATTCTGCTCTTTACCCCAACAGAGTCAGAAGCACTGCAGCGTGTCAAGCAATAAAAAGGCACGCTCAGGTTTGAGCTGTAAGGCAGTAATTCTGGACGTATGTGAAGAACAGACCAAGCAGATGCAAGGAGGATAGTTAAGAAACTTCAGCAGAGAGCCAGGTGAAAGATGGTGACAGCTTGAATTAGGGAGTCCTAAGGCTCACTGGGGGCAGGAGGAGAGGGGCGTGACAGAGGATGAGATGGCTGGATGGCATCACTGACTCGATGGCCGTGAGTCTGAGTGAACTCCGGGAGTTGGTGATGGACGGGGAAGCCTGGCGTGCTGTGATTCATGGGGTCGCAAAGAGTCAGACACGACTGAGTGACTAAACTGAACTGAACTGAAGGCTCACTGTTTGCTAGGAGAGTAGATCTTAAATCTTCCCACCACAAGCAAGCAGTGGTAATTATGTGGCCCAACATAGAGTCGGAGACGACTGAGCAACTTCCCTTTCACTTTTCACTTATCTGCACTGGAGAAGGAAACGGCAACCCACTCCAGGTTGTCCCTGTTCTTGCCTGGAGAATCCCAGGGACAGGGGAGCCTGGTGGGCTGCCATCTAGGGAGTCACACAGAGTCAGACATGACTGAAGTGACTTAGCAGCAGCAGCAGCAGCAACAGGATTCTGAGCTAATGCTATGGTGGCAACCATTTATAATACATAAGTGTATCAAATCAACACATTGCACAACTTGAACTTATACAATGCTACATGTGAACTATATCTCAGCAAATCGGAAGGAGTAAAAGACACACTCCTTAGGTCACATGGAAAGGGGCTTCGGGAGACTTAAACTGAGAACATGTGCCTCGGCCGTCCAGTGTGGCAGCTGCTGGACACACGCTCTTAGCTGCACTAGCCACGTGTGACTTGGTGGTGGTGTTTAGCTGCCCAGTCATGTCCGACTCACGGACTGCAGCACGTCAGGCCTCGCTGTCCCTCAAGCTCTCCCGAAGTGTGCCCAAGTTCATGTCCATTGCATCAGTGATGCCTTCCAGCCATCTCATCCTCTGACACCCTCATCTCCTTCTGCCCTCAATCTTTCCCAGCATCAGGGACTTTTCCAGTGAGTCAGCTGTTTGCATCAGATGACCAAAATACTGGAGTGTCAGCTTCAGCATCAATCCTTCCAGTGAGTATCCAGGGTTGATTTCTCTTAAGACTGACTGGTTTGATCCCCTTGCTGTACAAGAGACTCTCAGGAGTCTTCTCCAGCACCACAGTTCAAAGGCATCAGCTCCCCAGTGTTCTGACTTCTTTACGGTCCAGCTCTCACAACCGCACGTGACCAATGGGAAGACCATATAGCCTTGACCATACAGACCTTAGTTGGCAGAATAACACCTCTGCTTTTCAATACACTGTCTAGGTTTGTTGTGTGTGACTATTTAATCTTTTTAAATTAACGACAATTAAAAATTCAGTATCTAATTCACGTTAGTTACATTTCAAGGGCTCAACAGCCACAAGTATCTAGAGGCTCCATATTGGACAACACAGGTACAGATTATTTCCACCTCCACAGAAAGTCATATCAAACAGCACTGATAGAAGTGAGAAGAACAAGCCCAACGGGGCCTACCCAGGTGGAAGAAGACGACCCTGCACAGCAGGCAGGAATGGCCTAGCGTTCAGCAGAAGCAGGGACACATGCTGTTTTAGAAGCCAAGGAAAGGCGATGTTCCAGGGCCAGAGCAGAGCCTGATGCTGCCGCAGTCCACTGAGATAAGGTCTGCAAAGAAGCGCCTAATTCAGGATCAGGAGAGCCACCAGAGATCCTACCCAGAGTCATCCTGGTGGAAGCTGGCTTCTCCTGGGCTCAAGAGTGAGTGGAAGGCAGGAAACTGAGAAAGCGAGAAGAGAATATTCTTGGAGAGAAGAGCAAAACCTGGAGAACAGAAAGTAAGGCCAGCAACGGGGAGGGAGTGTGAAAGAAATGTTGGTGAGAAGGCAAGAAGATGAGGTTCAGACAGAGGGGCCGTCTCAGAGCTTCAGTACAGGTCGTCAGCGCTCAAGGTTCCTGAGAAGGCAGGGAGGGATGAATCCAAACACCACAGTCTCAGTAAGGAAGAGAGGCACTTTCTACTTTCCATCAGGAGGGAAGGTATGCAGGTAAAGATATCTGGCAGCACACAGGCGTTCAGCCTCTGAGTAAAAAGAGGTGAGGCTGCCTGTCGGCAAAGGTTCAGGGCAGGGTGAGTCAAACTGGGCTCTGGGGAGAAACAGAACCTGCTGGCCAGGGAAACTCGGTGGGTGGGTATGCGGGCCCTTTGAAGGTTACTGATCATGAGTTTACAGCAGCACCAATCTGCCTTGCCTACCTTCTCCATGCAGATGAGGAGAAAACCATTCACTGACAGGGGTAGACACAGCTGAAAGCCGAAGAACTGACGCTTTTGAACTGTGGCGTTGGAGAGTCCCTTGGACTGAAAGGAGATCCAACTGGTCCATCCTAAAGGAAATCAGTCCTGGATATTCATTGGAAGGACTGATGCTGAAGCTGAAACTACAATACTTTGGCCGCCTGATGAGAATAACTGACTCATTTGAAAAGACCCTGATGCTGGGAAAAATTGAAGGCAGGAGGAGAAGGGGACGACAGAGGATTAGATGGTTGGATGGCATCACCGACTCAATGGACATGGGTTTGCATAAACTCCGGGAATTGGTGATGAACAGGAAGGCCTGGTGTGCTGCAGTCCGTGGGGTCGCAAAGAGTCGAACACGACTGAGCAACTGAACTGAACTGAAGCTTATGTAATTGGGGGAGGGCTCTTTAAGAAATAACTATGAAATTATCAATTACGAAGAATATCAGGTACAGGGTTCTGAAAGGAGCCCATATAAACAAGGCGCTCCGAAGCTAAAGCGACCTCAGCTTTCTAATGAATCTGCCGCCAAGAGGAGCAAGAAATGGAGTCAGGTTGGCAAGACGGTTTCAGGAAGTGCCCCAAGCCTAAATTTATAGGAGGGAAAGGCTGTGCCCTGGGGGAGGCAGGGGTGGTTTGAGAAGGACGGAGGACGGGCACAGGATAAAGAAAACATCCCGGGCCCCTGATCTGCGTGACTGGGTCAGGTTTTGGTGTCCTTGCTTCTCACTCTATTACTTGTGAAAAAAATAAATAAAACTGAAAACAGCACAGTGCCCTTGGCTCCCGTGGAACTTTTCTGCCCTTGGTTAAACCGTCACTCTCTGCCCCTCACCTGGCCATGTCTGTCCCTTCTCAAGGGCACTGTGGTGTTTGTTTTTAATAAGCAGTAGCAACTTCACTTTCACTTTTCACTTCCATGCATTGGAGAAGGAAATGGCAACCCACTCCAGTGTTCTGGCCTGGAGAATCCCAGGATCGAGGGAGCCTGGTGGGCTGCCGTCTATGGGGTCGCACAGAGTCAGACACGACTGAAGCGACTTAGCAGCAGCAGCAGCAGCAGCAGAGTGAGAAGCAAGGACAACAAAACCTGGCCCAGTTACACGGGGAATGGACTGCTGTGGGACTGAGAAGGCCGTGGAAAGAAAGCCACAGAAAGCACCCACATAGGAGGTCTGGGCTCGCAGCTAAAGAGCTTTTTGGTTTTCTGAATTATTTTTTATTTATTTTTTAACTGGAGGAAAACTGCTTCACAATGTTCTGTTGGTTTCTGCCATAAAATAATGCAAATCAGCCATAATTATACATATATCCCCTTCAGACATGAAACAACAGACTGGTTCAAAATTGGGAAAGGAGTACATCAAGGCTGTATATTGTCAGCCTGCTTGTTTAACTTACACACAGAGTACATCATTCAAAATGCCAGGCTGGATGAAGCTCAAACTGGAAGCAAGATTGCTGGGAGATATATCAATAACCTCAGATATGCAGATGACACCACCCTAATGGCAGAAAGTATAAAAGAACTAAAGATCCCCTTGATGAAAGTCAAAGAGGAGAGTGAAAAAGCTGGCTTAAAGCTCAACATTCAGACGACTAAGATCATGGCATCTGGTTCCATCACTTCATGGAAAAATGAGGAAAAAATGGAAACAGTGACAAAGTTTATTTTCTTGGACTGCAAAATCACTGCAGATGGTGACTGCAGCCATGAAATTAAAAGATGCTTGTTCCTTGGAAGAAAACCTATGACAAAACCAGACAGCATATTAAAAAGCAGAAATCAGTTTGCTGACAAAGGTCCGTATAGTTAAAGCTATGGTTTTTCCAGTAGTCATGTACAGATGTGAGAATTGGACCATAAAGAAGGTTGAGCACTTAAGAATTGATGCTTTCAAATTGTGGTGCTGGAGAAAACTCTTGAGAGTCCCTTGGACAGCAAGGTGATCAAACCAGTTCATTCTAAAGGAAATCAACCATGACTATTCATTGCTGCTTAGTCACTTCAGTTGTGTCCGACTCTGCGACCCCATAGATGGCAGCCCACCAGGCTCCCTGTCCCTGGGATTCTCCAGGCAAAAACACTGGAGTGGGGGGCCATTTCCTTCTTCAGTGCATGAAAGTGAAAAGTGAAAGGGAAGTTGCTCAGTCGTGTCTGATCTTAGCGACCCCATGGACTGCAGCCCACCAGTGAATTATACTCCACTGTGTACATGCTCCGTCCATGGCGTTTTCCAGGCAAGAGTACTGGAGTGGGGTGCCATGACTGATTCTGTAGTTCCAATACTTTGGCCACCTGATGTGAAGAGCCAACTCATTAGAAAAGACCCTGATGCTGGGAACGACTCAAGGCAGGAAGAGGGCAACAGAGGATGAGATGGCTGGATGGCATCACCAACTCAATGGACATGGGTTTGAGCAAACTCTGGGAGATAGGTAAGAAGAGGGAAGCCTGGTGTGCTGCAGTCCATGGGGTAACAAAAAGTCTGCCATGACTGAGCAAGTGAACAGCAACCCCTGCCTCTCCCTCTTGAGCCTCCCGCCCCTCTAGGTCATCACAGAGCGCCAGGCTGGGCTCCCTGTGTTGAACAGTAGCTTCACACCAGCTATTTTATACATGGTGGTGTATATACATGAATGCTACCTTCTCCATTCATTTCAGTTTTTCCTTTCCCTGCTGTGTCCACAAGTTTGTTCTCTGCATCTGTGTCTCCATTTCTTCCCTGCAAAGAGGTTCATTAATACTATTTTTCTAGATTCCGTATATAAGTGCTAACATATGATATTTGTTTTTCTCTTTCTGATTTACTCCACTCTGTATAACAGGTTCTAGGTTCACCCAGCTCACTAGAACTGACTCAAATGCATTCTTTTTTTATGGCTGAATTATATTCCACTGTGTACATGCACCACATCTTCACCCACTCATCTGTCGATGGACATCTAGGCTGTTTCCATGTTCCGGCCATTGTGAAGAGTACTGCTGTGAACACTGTGGGGAGCAGGGTGGCCAGGGGGTGGAATTCTCAGGTGGCACAGTGGTAAAGAACTCATTTGCTAATGCAAGAGACATGTGTTCAATCCCCAGGTCAGGATGATCGACTGGAGTAGAAAATGGCAACCCACTCCAGTATTTCTGCCAGGAGAATTTCAGGGACAGAGGGAGGCTGATGGGCTACCATCCATGGGGTTGCAAAGAGTTTGACACAACTGAGCACACACACCCACAACTACTATGAACACTGGGGTACAAATATTTTTTCAATTTTGGTTTTCTCACAGTATATTCCCAGTAGTGGGATTGCGGGTCATATGACAGTTTTATTCCTAGTTTTTAAAAGAATCTTCATACTGTTCTCCACAGTTGAAAAGCTTTTATAAATTATACTTCAATGAGGTAAAAAATTATTGTGAAATGATACTATACACCAATATTGTTCAAATAATTTGTCCATATTTCTTTTCTTATAAATAAAAGAATATAAAAGTCTTATTGTGCTTAAAAATAATAAAGATAGTTATGAATTATTTGAATACACTGGATATATTAAACAGTATTTGAACTAAATAAGACTCTTGATACACTCCAACAGAGACTATAAAATAGAGAAATACCTGAACACTGAAGCTGAGACAGGATTTGAGCTCCTTCAAAGTCATGGCTTGTCATCTTTAAATTAGGCTTGATGCAGCGAATAAAGCTTGCTCCCTACAAGAATAAAGGCACTTTAAGACATAATACATGCAGCATTCTTACTTTTCTAAGAATTCCAACAACTTTAAGAGCATATCATCATTAAGTTATGAGCCTCTCTTAAAATAATCACTAAGGAACTTCAACTAGCATACTTATACAATATAAAGCACTTATACAGTAATAATGTTAGAAAAATATTGTTTTATATTTGAGTGCCAAAAATTGTGTTATTGTAAAAAGAAGTCTTTCATAATAAAATAGTTCAATATACTTAAAATATTTCATAGGATGGCATACATGTGATTATACTCCACATTTAAATGTATTTATGTGCTATGTTGCTGTGATAAGAAAACTGCCCTATGACAAGATGAGCAAATAAAATTATGCCTCTTAAAATTTAGGGCAAAGTATTAAAAAAAAAACAAAAATCAACTTTTCTCATCGTTCTATTTTAGAAACATACAGTAGGTCCCCGAGCTACACTACTGTACGTCTTGAAGTTTTGATAAATGGTGTGTATTTTAAAAAGCTTAAAGGCGTTCATTCAGAGTCAGTTACCAGATTATGCTGAAAGAGGCAGGGAGAGCACGCCGTGCACAGTGAGACTGCTGGGGACTGAGGCTGATACCCTGAACATCAAGTAACGGCTTCTCTTCCAAGCAGTCACACCCTGCAAAGCTGAACAGTTATATCAACGGTGATGCTCACTGCAAATGCTTTTAGATACTTTTTTAAAAAGCCTTTAAAAAAAATCACAACTGTAACAGTCATTTTACAGTAGCATCATATTTGGGTGATAAAAATAAAATACCTCATCAGGTTTAATTTTCAAAGAAGTTTTTTCCTTAAGAGATAAATGTTTGCAAACAATGAAGATATTTAAGAGAATTTCTTAATGGTTTCAAAAGCAAGTCTAACAATAAATTAAGCAATAATAGCACAGAGAATAAATATTTGGCTTTTCAAAATGACTACTTGAAAATGAAGAGTATTTAGTTAAGTTCTGTGGATTTGTTTAAAAAATAATCTTCTCCTGAAGTCATGCTTCATTAACATAAGCCACATATCAAATTTCTTTCTATGGCGAGTTTTCTTTAAACAAACAGAAGGAATTAAAATGTCCAGTTTTTAAAAAAGTCCCTGGGGAACTACTGCCTCTACTCTATGGCATAAAAATACTACGCCCACTTTTTCCATATCAACCTTGTCACTATGCTGCCGTGCAACACTGAATGTTACCACCAGAGAAATACAATGAAAATGAATTACATGCACTGTCTTTAATCCTAAAAAATGCATCTTTTTTCTCTATAATAACTAATTATTTTCACTCTCCTGAAGCGACAGGATAATCTTAATAACATTCAGAGAATTCTTTATGTTTATAAAACAATTTGACTGCACACATACATTTGACTTGTCTTCAGAACAAGCCTAATCAAAATGATAACCATTTTAACAACTGATTTTCTTTCAATGAGGAATTTTTTAAAATAAATTTTTAATTATTCCAGGTTTACTGTGCTTATTTTAATAATTACTAATAATAGTTTAAGAAAACCATTTAAAAACCCTGTTTATTTTTTTAAGTATACTCACTGTACTTCGTAGTTTATCCAGAAGCAAATTTAACTGTGTCTGTAGAAGAAATCATTTCATTATTTCAGAAAGCAAAAGTACACAACAACCTAAGTAAAAATTAGCTCTTCAACATGCAATAATGCTCATCTACAACATCTCTTTATCAGATAGTAACATGCAAAAATGTATGGCTAATACATAACACCAAGGACAATAACTTAAATAGAAAGAACTTGTGTAATTAAAAGACTGAAAATTAGCAATACTAGAAAATATACATGCAGGCTTGGAGGTGGGGTGAATGAGGAAAAAGGATACAAGCGATGAACGAAGAAAATGCAGGTGTGACACATTCAAAAAGGAATGGATGGGACAGTTGTGAGTAAGTGGCAAGCTGGGTGTAGCTTGTGTCACACTCCATTACGAACGAGGCTATGTTTAAAACATCCACTCATGCTATATACTGGAACTGTTTTATGTACACCTATCATAAAGGAAACCAACCTGCCTACCTGTTGAAAGTCTCTTTACTGTTTTAAAATCTCTCATTTCAATTATTTTTAAAGGCTAGGACAATTTTCTCAAAGTAAAATTCACAGTGGACACTGTAAGTAGTTACTTTGCTTTCCTTTTTAAAATATTAAGTGATTATCATCTACTCTGGCTTGGTACATTAAAATCATGTATTTGCTTTACTTCTCTGCAAAGTAAATTGTGTAAAACTGTTATACTGATTTTATACTGGAATGCTTATTGTACTACTAAACAAAAGATAAATTAACGTATCTGCTTATAGCTCTATTTAGTAATAATAATAGGTATACTTCACTGAATGCTCTCTATGGGTCAGACACTGCTCAAAGCTTTTCACAGGTACTCTCTAGTTTAATCTGCACAACTCTAATTAGGGATATATTAGTCTCATTTTACAGGTGAAAGCATTGAGGCCCTGAGAGAGAAATTATTTGCCAAGATCATGGAGCTAGTAAAGGCAAAATCAAGATTCTAACAAAGGCCTAACACCAAGGTTCATTCTCTTAAGCATGAGACTCCAGCACACTTCAGACATTAGACGGTTAAGTTATAAAAACAGAATGAATTTAGATGAAAATAATACACCCACTTATCTGGTTGCCACAGTTTTGACAACCTTAACCAGTCTGGACCAGCACACAAATAAAAAGCAGGTGTTAAGAGCCGCTAATTTGGAAAGAAAACGACTGTCACAAAGTCTATGGTTCCTAATCCACAGCACAGTACTCTCCCCAAAAATGGAGATAAAGTGGGAATGAAGAATAGAAGCAGCAAAGGTGAACTACAGAATCTGAGAAGAGGGAAGATGTCCATTACCAAAGACCAGCGGCCAAAGACAATAAGGCACAGCAGCCTCATGCAACTCTGCTTTACTTGTATTTTATTTTAAAACAAACAATTGTTCCTGCATATGATAAAAGAACAAGGCTTTCATCAAAAAAAAAAACACACCTTTTTCTAAAACACTAATAGTAAAAGAGTTCTGTTTCAATAACCTGAAAACGTCACATTTCACTGGAAAGCCTTTGGTGCTCAGTGATGCTCAGTAATGTAAATGCTAGCCTGTTTTGTTTTATTGCCACACATAACTTGAATTTAATAAACTACTCTACTATATTTAAAAATGAGAATTATTATTATTTCATTTCAAAGCATCACAACAGAACATTTTGAGATTTTATTATTAATAATGTTACAGTTTTTAGTTACAGTTTTTAAGTAGTCTGACGTGTAAAATGCATCATATTGCATTTAAGCAATTTTAAGCACTTAAAGTCTTAACATAAAATACCTTAGTCTAAAGGATTTTAAGAATGTTTATTTTA
>SJYC01086764.1:0-30627 GCA_006408675.1 Madoqua kirkii | reverse complement strand
AGGATTTTAAGAATGTTTATTTTAGATTTTAAGAATGTTTTTTATTTTATTTATATAAACTGTCTAAAATTTCAAGTGTGTTCTTGCCAGCAATACTAGTATATCATGTAGGAAAATACTTAATAAATGATCTCCATTTCATACAGGCTAATGTACTATTTTAAATCAATCTGTCAGCATATGCTTATGTAAGAATTTAAGAATATCTAAATAAGAGAAAGAATACTCAAGAGAAGAAACTCATAATTAAGAAGAGTTTAAGTCCTTTTATTCAGTTACCTGAAAAATATGTGACAAGCTTTCTCTTATATCTATGCTTCAGCTTTTGTTTTATAACCATGATTTTATCAAGTTAGTTATTTAGAGCCCATTTCAGCCCACAGTGGATTTCAGGAAGCTTACATTATCAGTATCCTAGTATTCTGAGTCTTAATTAAATACTGTTGCTAATTAAATCATTTTTTAATATTTGAAGTATAGAAAATAAAAGGCATATGCAGGTTTCTTACAAATGGAACAAGACTGTGGAAATGTAGAAGAGAGAAATTAATTCTATTTCTTTTATCTACTCATTTTCATTTATCCATTAAAAGTGATACAAAGTTTTTAAATTATCTTTTTATATGCAAAATACTCAACAGTTAGGACCAAACAGGAGTGTTCCATTTCTTAGATGCATCCTGTGACAATTCCCTGTCAGACCTCAAGGAATAAATTCCTGATCCAAAATCAGTGAAACAAATGAAGCGTTCTTCAGTGTTAAACAATATGAAGGGTTTGCCACACCAAGTATTTATCTTTTATGGAAGTTATTAGAAGCTTTAATCAAATTTTAGTGTAAGATGCACACCCAAAATGCACTCTGAGAGAGAACACATTGAAAATGAGCTACACACTGAACCATTGACTGAGCCGGGCTTTAACACGGCAGCCGCTCTATTAAGTAGGAGTCCACGAAGGCGATCATTTACCTGAAGCCCCTGGCAGTGCCTGCTTTTCCTCTCAACTCAACTAGGCCTCTCTAGCCATCTCGAGCTGGACTACTCCAGCTACAACAAGACTGCTGAATGGGGAAGGAAACAGAAAACACGTGGGAAAGAGAAGGCTTGAAGGTCAACCAGACAGTGAGCAGAAGCAAGAACATTAGGAGAAGCGATCAGACCTGTTAAGCACCAAGGAAGAACACGGTCATAAAATTACAAGCTTTCTGTAAGTTCCGTTACTAGGCAACTTTATGTTCTTTTGTATACAAACATCAACAATTCAGAGTCTGCTCTTTGAATCTCACCCGTGGGGTTTCTCAGAGTGAACTACATTATCCACCGGATAGTGTAAAACACAGTTTTTAATGCAGTAAGAGGAAAAAAAAAAATTCTAGCAATACATTTGCCACAAATACCTTAAACTTGTTTCCCACACTGATGAAGCTAAGTTTTCCTGCTTTTTGTTTAGTGTCTTTGTTGTTATTTGTGGATGACTCAAATAATTCCCGGATAAATTTATCCCTGGATTCACATATTAAGGACTCCAGAGACATATGTAAGGCATCATTATTTTTTTCCACAAACTGAGTCTGAAAAACAAAGCAGATAGGAACGATTCAGTCCATCTTGTGGTAATATTCCTTAACACGTGCTGTCCAACAGAACACTCTGAGGTAACAGAAATGCTCTGCGTCTGCGCTATCCAATACAGCCACCACCAGCCATGGGAACATCGAGCACGTGAGATGTGGTGGGGTCCTGAGGAACTGAATTTTAAATTTTGCTTAACTTTAAAAAGCCAAATGTGGCTAGACATTACCGTATTGTATAGCGCAGCTTTAGCATCGAGTGGTTTTCTCCCTGTAAATGTTCTACTCACTGTTTCATAGCACACCGCCCCGGCAAAATGTCTGATGATGAAGCCTTCATCATCTCGGATGTTCCTGTGAACTGCCAGCTTAGACTTCCTAGGAATCTGAAAATCAATACATACATCAGTCATTAAATTATCAAAAATATACAATATTAATAACTCCCTTTAGAAAACATCTGGGTGTGAAATACTTAAAATCAAAAAGGGAGTTTTCATACTTTATACAATCATATTGTTCCTTAAGTAAGCCTTAATGTACCAATAAAATCTAGCAAATATTTTTGGTCATAATCTCCTAGGAAGAAAAAAAAAAGGAATAAGACCCCAAACAAAACAAAACCACACTATTTAGAAGCACATGCAAAACACAGCAGGCATTTTATGAAGTTAATGGCTTATGTCTAAAGCAGTAGCTGCTGAATTGCCATCTGGAGCAGTTTTAAACCACCAAACCATTTACATGAGGCAATTCCTAGGTGTGACCAAGGCTGAGAAGCACTGTTCTATAGAAACACCTGATACCAGCACAGGGACCATCTACTGATTTTAGCCATACCTCCTAACACTTTTACACAATGAGCCCGAATCTATTTGAAGAAACCAGAATCACTCTCTGGTTGTACTATCACTATAGTATCTCATACTGGTATCATTTCTAAAAGTTTCCAAAATAAAATATCACCTCTGACCCACAAAATAGCTTAAAAGATGATCTTATTTAAAAATGAAAAAGCTAAGCTCCCATAACCTCACCAGGCTTCTCCTGGGTGAGAGAGCTGGCAGACCACAGAGCCTCCCCTCTGCGTGGCAGCAAACAGTATGAGTCAGAGGGTGGCCCTGGGATCAAGACGCCAGCCTGATGCCCAAATCCAACCCTTTCTCTCTCTTCTAGGGAAGGAGGTCACCTGCCCTCTCCGTGCCCGTCCCCTCATCTCCAGCATGGGGAAGCAAGCAGGAGCAACGGCAAAGGATTACTGTGAGCAATGTGCTGTGCTGTGCTTAGTCACTCAGTCGTGCCCGACCCTTTGTGACCCTTCAGACTATAGCCTGCCAGGCTCCTCTGTCCATGGGGATTCTCCAGGTGAGAACACTGGAGTGGGTTGCCATGCCCTCCTCCAGGGATCTTCCCCACCCAGGGACTGAACCCAGGTCTCCCACATTGCAGGCAGATTCTTTACCATCTGAGCCACCTGCAAAGCCCTTTACGAGGATTAAATAAAGTAATTCAAGCAAAATGCTAAGAATGCACCGGGCATATGGTAAGCAATGCGACAAATTTATCATTATTTACATTTTCAAAGAAATACAACAGAAGTAGTGAACCGTGCAAATTAGACTTCACTGCTGTGCTCTTGTTCTGTTCCGAGGAAAGTGGCCAGAGCCCATTCCTGATGCTCTTGTTGGCTGTCCTTGGAGCGCTATGTCTCCGAAACCTTGGACACAATCTGTTAACCAGCAGCCAGGTCTCTTGGCAAAAGTGACTGTGCATCCAGACTGGTTCTCATAGAGAGCAGTGAATAAACAGGACTAGATACACGTCTTCAATCTTAGCGGAAGTTTTACTGGGGACACAAGCTATTTTATTTCTATCTCCACTGACGTGAAGAGAGGCAGCCTTCACATCCCAAGATTTATTTAAGGATACAGAAAAACTGCAAGTCGATGGAGTAGGTGGCTGTGGGATGCAGTCTCCAGAGAAGGTTAGCATAATTATATCAGCTTTTTCAGTAAATGCCTTCAACCTGCTTGTGTTATTAATTTAGTTAATGATGTATGGAAATAAGAATATCTGCTTTCATTCACTTGAACTCCTGGACCCATCAAAGCAATGACTGTTATACTATGCCCCAGTATCAAAACTGTAACAGTATAGGAGGCAACTGCAACTCTGAACAGCTTTTCTTTCTCTTCCATCTTCCTTCCTGTCTTTGTTGTTCTAAGATGAGGCAGCACCTACCTACATGGGTGAAATTAACATCACATTTCTCTGTGCTATTCTGCTCATTCTGGGCACAAGGATGGAGCTGTGTTTGCATTATGTCAGGGGAAGCAGGTTGAGTGTAAAGATAAACACAGAGCTACCTAAACAAAGAAAACGCCTCAAGAGATCCACGCTCCAGCCTTATGGAGAATGGCTACCAGTCACCACCACTACGGGGATTCAAGCACAGCTCTAGGATACAATAGCAGTCTAGAGGATCGGGTCTTCTGACTCTTTTTGGAAGAGTACTTCTCATTTATTTCTCTCCATGTCTCTTTTGTCTCTCTCTCTCTGTTTTACCCTTCAGCTAATTCTTCTGTTGCTTCAGCTTCTATGACCCTCTCTGAGTACAACTGCCATTCAAAACTCCTAAGGAAAGAGCATCAAAATGAAATCACTCATCATTAAATGAATTGCTTCTACCAGTCAGACTCTCATCCACAAGCTTTGTTGGTTCAACAAATGTGCAGACAGGTGGCTGCATGTGACTCTAGATCCTAACCCCCGGGAAGTGATCCAGTGAACAGAGCAACTGATGGCCGCTTCACCCAGAAGGGAGAACATAAAAACAGTACAGAAATGTACCAAAAGAAGTACATAAATCTTTTTGTACATCGTATATAGGAGAAATGCATTTTATGTCCAGCTAAAAGGGCCTGACTGGATAGATCAGCAGCAGCAAAACTATACAGATATAAATTAATGGTCATTTATAGAAGACACCGTGCTGGATTAATTATAGAAGATGCATATAGTTGTTCAAAGCCTTACATAACTTAGGAGTCTGATTATCTAATATCTAACATTTAGCACATCTTTCTCAAAGTTTCTCTTCCAACCAGAGCCTCAATTTTGAAATGACAAACTCACAGAGAGTCGGAAATGGTCTTTGTGCTTCTGGTGAACTGCAGATGTGAAGTGCTGATCACTTGGCTGGGGAAGGCGATTTTCTTCATCCAAAATATCCAATATTCCCACTAATTTTGCTTCAATTAAATCTATTTCAAAAAATTTAAATATGACAGGGTAAAAACACAACACTTTAAACTTACTGATCACAAATTTTGAGGGCTGGTCAGAAACAAAGTAACATGATTCCACAAGTACTGTATTCTCTCAAAAGCTACAGAGAGTAAATGAATTTTATTTTACATCTGGCAATTTATTAGAAAGTAACATCATATACTCAACACAGTTAGAGAACAACTCCACAAAGAAAACGACTAACGTAATAACCATCCTGGCTGTAAGCTAGGACAGAGGCCAAAGAGCCAGCAATCTTCCTCTCCCAGATGACCTCTATATGCAAAACGAAGTAAAACTACAGAAGCTTTTGTAAGCTTAGGTTTTTAAAACTACTTACAGATATGGATTCAAAAGCTTTCCAGCAAAACTTCAGCAACAACACATATTTATGCTCCTTCCATTCATATGTTTTGAATTTACTGCCTGTCCAAAATAACTATAAAATGTAAGCTGCTTAAATGCAGTAGATCGAACTGTTAAACGAGACAGACTCTAAGACAGGAACTAGGAACAAGATGGCGGAGGAGTAGGTGGACGTGGAGTACCTCTCTCTCCACGGATACATCAGGAACACACCTTCAGACACAGAAATGCAGGCAGAACACCAGCTGAGAGGGGACTGGAGTAACTGACGGGCAGAAAAGAATATACAGAACCACACACAACTCGGTAGGAAGAAGGAACTCGGGGGAAACACAGGAGTGTTAGTACGACTGGACCTGCCCCGGCGGGCGGGGGACTGAAGCAGGGGTCCAATCCCCACATCAGGGCAACTGTCTGAGTCAGAGGAGAAACAGTTAAGGCTGAGAGTGAAACAGCTGATCTGTGGCAGCCTAAACGGAATGAGAATCAGACGGTCCTTGCCACAGCCGTACATGCCCAGACAGGGACCCAGGCCCCCTGGAAGGCGCAGCAGCTGGGAGCTGGAGTTTAGGGACTGTGGAGCCATCCCAGGGCGAGAGCTGCTGTGGAATGCGGAGAGACAGACAGAGGGATGTGAGGGAGGAGACTGTGGTGGGAAACGCCTCTGGAGGAAAGCCAGGCAGCCGCGGAAGCAAGGCGATACTGCTGAGTCACACAGCGGGTGGAGCCGTCACCACAGCCTCTCCCCCTACATGCCAGCATCAGCAGCTGAACAGCAGCGAGGCGGCCCATCAAACGCCTGAGGCACCAGAGCACGGCCAGGGAGCCCCTTTAGGTGCCCGACACAAGGACATACTGAGCAGGGTCCCAGTCAGGGGGGCCCTCTATGTGCTTGAGACCCGGAACAACAGAGAAGGACTTCAGGCAAGGGAGCCCTCTAAGTGCATGAATGTGCGGAGCTACAGAGAAAGACTGGCCAAAGAGGCCTTCTGATCACCAGCTACAAGAGGCTCGAAAAAACTCAGAGAGGGCCATAACTCCTGCCAGGGAGGCAGTCCATGTCCCTGCACAGCTGGTGCCACCAGCGTCCCCCCAAGCCAAGCAGCTGCCCCACCTTCACGCTCACCTCTCACTGGGGCAGAGCTGCCCCAGGCAGAAACGTCTTGCATCTATGCGCGCAGGGTCACTCCAGTCCTGTCTGGACTCTGCAACGCTGCAGACTGCGGCCTGCCAGCCTTCTCTGTCAGTGACGGGGGCTCTCTCCAGGCAAGAAGACTGGAGCATATTGGCCAGTACTGGTTGCCATACCCTTCTAGAGCACAATATTTCCTGCTGCCCTAGCCGCCAAGCCCCCTGAGTGCCTGGTGCTGCCAGAATCCCTGAGACCCAAGCAGCTGCACCACCTCCACACCTGGCCCCACCTGGCAAACCCAAGTCCTCCAAGGCAGCCTCAGGAGCAAACCCCGGTGGACAGCCCACATGCAGAGGTGGAAATAAAACCACAACTGAAACCCAGGGGCAGTGTGGCTAAGGAAAAGACCCAAAACCTTCCCACCAGCTGTACAAGCTGTAGATTGAATCCGTACAATCATCTAGGCAGACTCTGTGTCTATGGAATATATAAAAGGCTACTGAGAGGTCCCACAAAAAACGCACTAGTCCTGACAGCTGTGGACACTGGAGGCAAGAATGCACGGGAGTAGGACCAGATTAGAATCTGAGCTGCCCCCACAGCAGGTCCAGAGACCAGCACAGTGCTGGAGGGCATCCTAGAGAGGTGAGGTGGACTGTGACTCCCAGCGAGGGAGAGGACTCCAACAGCAGTGACCCAACAAAAACATTTATTATTCTTATGTTTGACTTACTCTGTATATTCTTTTGGATTTTTCCCCCCTTTCCCCTCCTTTGTTGCAGTTGTCGATTTTATTGGCACTATGAAATCTAATTAAGCTTTTGAGCTTTTTTTCCTTAGTTACATTTTTTATTATCATTATAAACCTCTGCCTCTACACTGGGCTTTTTCAGTTTTGTGGCATTTTCCTTGTTTTTTTTCTAATTTTTTAATACTACTTTTTAATTTTTCAAACCTAATATTTTTCCTACATTTATCCTTTTGTTTGTTTTTCCTACTGTTCCTTTCCCCTTGCAATTAATCCTTAACGTATATAAATCTTCTTTACCTTTATTTAACTTTGTATATCTATTCTTTCTTTCCTTACATCTCAACATATCTGTTAATGTTGTCTTCATTGTTTTATTCCCCACTTGGCACCTTGCTTTAGTTTTGTTTTGCAGTTTGTGCTTCAGTTAGTTTTGTTCTGGTAGATATAATTTTTGGTTTCCTTTGTTCACCAGGTCAATCTATTATACTTTATTTTTGTTGGAATGTTTTGATTTTGCTTATGGGTGGATATGTATATGTGTTTATTCAGGCACACTTTTTATTGTTGTTATAAACCTCTGCCTCTACATTGGATTTCTGCAGTTCTGTGGAGCTTTCCTTTTTTATCCTTTTTCTCTCTTCACTTTTTTCTTTTCTCTTTTTTTATAATTTTTAATTTTTTAAAACCTATTATATATTTTCTACATTTATTCTTTTGTTTGCCTTTCCTATTGTTCTCCTCCTCTTGCAGTTAATGTTTAATGTATATAAATCTTCTTCATCTACCACATTTAACTTTGCATACCTATTCTTTCTTTCCTTTCCTTCCTTTCCTCTCCACATCTTTGTTAGTTTTGTTTTCATTGCTTTATTCCCCACTTGAAACCTTGCATTAGTTTTGTCTTCCAGTTTCTGCTTTAGTTAGTTTTGTTCTTAACTGGTAAATATAATTTTTGATTCCCTTTGTTCACCAGTCAATCTACTGTACTTTATTTTTCCTGGACTGTTTTGACTTTGCTCATGGGTGTATATGTATATGTGTATGTTATACTTTTTTAAAATTATTTGCCTGATTTTGCAACTGCCATTTGTCTGGGGTTCATCTTTGGTTTCTCATTTTTTGAAATTTGTTTCAATCTCACTTAATGTCATAACAAACCACTTGTGGAATCTTCATTCCTGACCAGAGACCAAGCCCTGAGCCTTGGGGGTGGGAGCTCTGACTCCAAGACCCTGGACTCCCAGAGAACTAGCCCGCTTCAGTCGTGTCCGACTCTGTGCGACCCCATAGACGGCAGCCCACCAGCTCCCCCGTCCTGGGATTCTCCAGGCAAGGACAGTGGAGTGGGCTGCCACTGCCTTCTCCAATGCATGAAAGTGAAAAGTGAAAGTGCAGTCACTCAGTCGTGTCCCACTCCTAGCAACCCCATGGACTGCAGCCCACCAGGCTCCTCCGTCCATGGGAGTTTCAAATAATGAGAACTCACACAAAGGAAACCACCTGAATACAAGGCCCAGCATCACTCAACCACCAGTAGTACCCTGTGCAGGATGCCTCATCTGAACAACAAACAAAACCAAAATACAAACCCAATCATCAACAAAGTGAAAAGTGAAAGTGCAGCACTCAGTCGTGTCCCACTCCTAGCAACCCCATGGACTGCAGCCCACCAGGCTCCTCCGTCCATGGGAGTTTCAAATAATGAGAACTCACACAAAGGAAACCACCTGAATACAAGGCCCAGCATCACTCAACCACCAGTAGTACCCTGTGCAGGATGCCTCATCTGAACAACAAACAAAACCAAAATACAAACCCAATCATCAACATACAGGATTACCATATCACTCAGCTTGTCCATCAGGAAACAAACAAACAAACAAAACCTCAGCACAAATCTCACCCTATAGGAAGCTTACACAAACCCCTGGAACAAACTTAGGAGGGCAGAAACCAAAAGGAAGAAAGAATTCAACCTTGAAGCCTGGAAAAAGGAAACCTTAAATACAATAAGTTTAAAAAAAATTAATGAAAAGGCAGAGAAATACTACACAAATGAAGAAACAAACTAGAAACGCATCAGTCCAAATAAATGAAGAGGAAATAGGCAAACTACCTAAAAAAGAATTCAAAATAACGACAGTAAAGATGATCAAAAACCTCGAAAACAAAATGGAGAAAATGCAGGAATCAATTAACAAACATCTAGAAAAATTAAAGGATAAATATATAGAAACAAACAAACATAAAAAATACTCTAGGAAGAATCAACAGCAGAATATCTGAAGCAGAAGGAATCAGTGAGCTAGAAGAAAAAATAGTGGAAGTAACTTTTGAAGAGCAGAAAAAAGAATGAAAAAACTGAGGATAGTCTCTGAGACCTCAGGGACAATATCAAAAGCACCAACATTTGAATTAAACATTCAAAGAGGAAGAGAAAAAAAAGGGTATGAGAAAATCTTTAAGAGATTATAGTTGAAAATTTCCCCAACATGGAAAAACAAATAGTCAATCAACTCCAAAAGGCACAGAGTCCCATACAGGATAAACCCAAGGAGAAACATGCCAAGTCACATACTAATGACACCAACAAAGACTAAACACAAAGAAAGAATATTAAAAGCAGCAAGGGAGAAGCAACAAGTGACATATATGGAACAGCCCATACGCTTAACAGCTGATCTTTCAGCAGAAACTCTGCAGGCCAGAAGGGAATAGCATGATACATTTAAAGTTCTGAAAGGGAAAATCTACCACCAAGATTACTGTACCTGGCAAGGATTTCATTCAAAACTGCTGGAGAATTCAAAAGCTTTTTCAGACAAGCAAAAGTTAAGAGAATTCAGTACCACCAAACTAGCTTTACAACAAATGTTAAAGGCATTTATATAGTCAAGAAATAGAAGAGAAGAAAAAGATTTACAAAGTCAACCCCGAACAATTAAGAGAATGGCAATAGGAACATATATATCAATAATTACTTAAAATGTAAATGGATTAAATGCTCCAACCAAAAGATGCAGACTCACTGAATGTATACACAATAAGACCCATATATATGCTGTCTATAGGAAACCCACTTCAGACCTCAAGACACATATACACTGAAAGTGAAAGGATGGAAAAATATATTCCACCCAAGTGGGAAGCAAAAGAAAGCTGGAGCAGCAATCTTCATATCAGATAAAAACAGACCTTAGAATAAAGAAGATTACAAGCGCGGATAGCTGTGACGGCACACAAGAGCAGCGGAGAGGAGCTACACCACCTCCGAGGTCAGGGGAGGAGCCCGGGAGGAGCTACCCCATGTCCAAGGTAAGGAGCAGCGGCTGCGCTTTGCTGGAGCAGCTGCAAAGATATATCCCTCACCCAAGGTAAGAGAAAACCAAGTAAGAGGCAGGCACTGAGAGAGGGCATCAGAGGGCAGAAAGACTGAAACCACAATTACAGAAAACTAGCCAATCTGATCACACGGACCACAGCCTTATCTAACTCAGTGAAACTAAGCCATGCCATGTGGGGCCACCCAAGATGGGTGGGTCATGGTAGAGAGGTCGGACAGAATGTGGTCCACTGGAGAAGGGAATGGCAAACCACTTCAGTATTCTTGCCTTGAGAACCCCATGATAGTATGAAAACACAAAATGATAGGATACTGAAAGAGGAACTCCCCAGGTCAGCAGGTGTCCAATATGCTAGTGGAGATCAGTGGAGAAATAACTCCAGAAAGAATGAAGAGACAGAGCCAAAGCAAAAACAACACCCAGTTGTGGATATGACTGGTGATGAAAGTAGGTCTGATGCTGTAAAAAACAACACTGCATAAGAACCTGGAATGTTAGGTCCATGAATCAAGACAAATAGGAGGTGGTCAAACAGGAGATGACAAGAATGAACATCAACCTTCTAGGAATCAGTGAATCAAGATGGACTGGAACAGGTGAATTTAACTCAGATGACCATTATATCTACTACTGTGAGCAGGAATCCCTTAGAAGAAATGCAATAGCCATCATAGTCAACAAAAGAGTCCGAAATGCAGTACTTGGATACAATCTCAAAAATGACAGAATGATCTCTGTTTGTTTCCAAGGCAAATCATTCAATATCACAGTAATCCAAGTCTACGCTTCAACCAGTAATGCTGAAGAAGCTGAACTTGAATAGTTTTATGAAGACCTACAAGACCACCTAGAACTAACACCCAAAAGAGATGTCCTTTTCATTATAGGGATGTCATTTTCATTATTTCAATGCAAAAGAAGGAAGTCAAGAGACACCTAGAGTAACACGCAAATTTGGCCTTGAAGTACAGAATAAAGCAGGGCAAAGGCCAATAGAGTTTTGCTAAGAGAACACAGTGGTCATAGCAAACACTCTCTTCCAACAACACAAGAGAGGACTCTATACATGGACATCACCATATGGTCAACACCAAAATCAGATTGATTATATTTATAATATAAAATTGATTATATTATATTTCTTTGCAGCCAAAGATGGAGAAGGTCTATACAGTCAGCAAACACAAGACTGGGAGCTGACTGTGGCTCAGATCATGAACTCCTTATTGCCAAATTCAGACTTAAATGGAAGAAAGTGCAGAAAACCACCAGACCATTCAGGTGTGACCTAAATCAAATCCCTTATGACTAAATAGTGGAAGTGAGAAATTTATTTAAGGGACTAGATCTGATAGACAGAGTGCCTGATGAACCATGTATGGAGGTTCGTGACACTGTACCGAAGACAGGGATCAAGACCATCCACAAGAAAAAAAAAATGCAAAAAAGCAAAATAACTGTCTGAGGAGGCCATATAAATAGCTGTGAAAAGAAGGGATGCAAAAAGTATAGAGGAAAAGGAAAGATATACACATTTGAATGCAGAGTTCCAAAGAAGAGCAAGGAGAGATAAGAAAGCCTTCCTCAGCAATCAATGCAAAGAAATAGAGGGAAACAACAGAATGGGAAAGACTAGAGATCTCTTCAAGAAAATCAGAGATACCAAGGGAACACTTCATGCAAAGATGGGCTCAATAAAGGACAAAAGTGGTCTGGACCTAATAGAAGCAGAAGATATAAAGAAGAGGTGGCAAGAATACACAGAAGAACTGAACAAAAGAGATCTTCATGACCCAGATAATCATGATGGTGTGACCATTCACCTAGAGCCAGACATCCTGGAATGTGAAGTCAAGTGGGCCTTAGAAAGCATCACTATGAACAAAGCTAGTGGAGGCGATGGAATTCCAGTGGAGTTATTTCAAATCCTGAAAGATGATGCTGTGAAAGTGCTGCACTCAATATGCCAGCACATTTGGAAAACTCAGCAATGGCCACAGGACTGGAAAAGGTCAGTGTTTATTCCAATCCCAAAGAAAGGCAATGCCAAAGAATGCTCAAACTACCACATAATTGCACTCATCTCACATGCTAGTAAAGTAATGGTCAAAATTCTCCAAGTCAGGCTTTAGCAATACGTGAACCATGAACTCCCTGATGTTCAAGCTGGTTTTAGAAAAGGCAGAGGAACCAGAGATCAAATTGCCAACATCCAATGGATCATCGAAAAAGCAAGAGGGTTCCAGAAAAACATTTTTTTTTCCTGCTTAATTGACTGTGCCAAAGCCTTTGACTGTATGGATCACAATAAACTGTGGAAAATTCTGAAAGAGATGGGAATACCAGACCACCTGACCTGCCTCCTGAAACATCTGTATTCAGATCAGGAAGTAACAGTTAGAACTGGACATGGAACAACAGACTGGTTCCAAATAGGAAAAAGAGTACATCAAGGCTGTTAACTTACATGCGGAGTACATCATGAGAAACGCTGGGCTGGAGGAAGAACAAGCTGGAATAAAGACTGCCAGGAAAGCATCAATAACCTCAGATATGCAGATGACACCCAGCTTATGGCAGAAAGTGAAGAACTAAAGACTCACTTGAAAGTGAAAGAGGAGTGTGAAAAAGCTGTCTTAAAACTCAACTTTCAAAAAAACTTAGATGATGGGATCCAGTCCCATCACTTCACGGCAAATGGATGGGAAAACAGTGTCAGACTTTATTTTGGGGGGCTCCAAAATCACTGCAGATGGTGACTGCAGCCATGAAATTAAAAGACACCTACTCTTTGGAAGGAAAGTTATGACCAACCTAGACAGCATATTCAAAAGCAGAGACATGACTTTGCCAACAAAGGTCTGTCTAGTCAAGGCTATGGTTTTTCCAGTGCTCATGTATGGATGTGAGAGTTGGATTATAAAGAAAGCTGAGCGCCAAAGAATTGATGCTTTTGAACTGTGGTGTTAGAGAGGACTCTTGAGAATCCCGTGGACCGCAAGGAATTCCAACCAGTCCATCCTAAAGGAGATCAGTCCTGAGTGTTCATTGGAAGGACTGATGTTGAAGCTGAAACTCCAATACTTTGGCCACTGATGCAAAGAGCTGACTCATTGGAAAAGACCCTGATGCTGGAAAAGAATGAGGGCAGGAGGAGAAGGGGATGACAGAGGATGAGATGGTTGGATGGCATCACCAACTCAATGGACATGGGTTTGAGTGGACTGCAGGAGTTGGTGATGGACAGGCAGGCTTGCCCTGCTACAGTCCATGGGGTAGCAAAGAGTCGGACATGACTGTGCTGCTGAACTGAACTGAACTGACCAAGAGATAAGGAAGGACACTATATAATGGTCAAGGGATCAATCCAAGAGAAAGACCTAACAACTGCAAATATCTATGCACCCAACATAAGAGGTCCTCAATACATACGACAAACACTAAGAGACTTAAAAGGAGACACTGACAGTAACATAATAATAGTAGGAGACGTTAACACTCCACTCACACCAGTGGCAGATCATCAAAACAGAAAATTAATAAGGAAACACAAGTCTTACATGGTACATTAGATGAGAGGGATCTCATTGGTATATTCAGGACATTCCATCCAAATTCAGAATACACTTTCTTCTCAAGTGCACATGCAACATTCTCCAGGACAAACCACATCTTGGGTCACAAATCAAACCTCAGTAAATTTAAGAAAACTGAAATTGTATTAAGCATCTTCTCTGACCACAATGCTATGAGACTGGGTATCAATTACAAGAAAAAAACTGTAAGAAACACAGACACATGGAGATTAAACAATACATTTGTAAATAACCAACATGTTACTGAAGAAATCAAAAGGGAAATAAAATTTCTAGAAACAAATGGCAATGAAAACACAACAACTCAAAACCTGTGGGATGCAGCAAAAACAGTTTTAAGAGGAAAGTTGATAGCAGTACAATCCTACCTCAAGAAACAGGGAAAACATCAAATAGACAACCTAACTTTACACCTAAAACAACTGGAAAAAGAAGAAAACTAGCAGAAGGAAAGGAATCATAAAGATCTGAACAGAAATAAATGAAAAAGAAATGAAAGAAACAGCAGTAAAGACTAACAAAGCTAAAAGCTGGCTCTTTGAGAAGATACACAGAACTGACAAGCCTTTAGCCAGAGTCATCAGGAAAAAGAGAGAAGAATCAGGTCAACAAAATAGAAAGGAAAAAGGAGAGGTTACAACAGACAATGCAGAAATACAGAGGATTATGAGAGACTGTCATGAACAACTCTATGGCGACAAAATAGATAACCTGGAAGAAATGGGAAAGATTCCTAGAAAAGCTCAATCTTCTAAGACCAAACCAAAAAGAAATAGAGAGTATGAACAGCACAATTACAAGCACTGAAATTGAAGCTGTGATCAAAAATCTCCCAAAAAACAAAAGCCCAGGACCAGATGGCTTCACAGGAGAATTCTATCAAACACTTAGAGAAGACCTAATGCCTATCCTTATAAAACTCTTTCAGACAATTGCAGAGGAAGGAACATGTTCAAACTCATTCTACAAGGCCACCATCACCCTGATACCAAAACCAGACAAAGACAACATGAAAAAAGAAAACTACAGACCAATATCACTAATGAACATAGACGCAAAAGTCTTCAACAAAATTTTAGCTAACAGAATTCAGCAATACATCAAAAAGCTCATACACCATGATCAAAGTGGGTTTATTCCATGGATGCAAGGATTCTTCAATATATGCAAATAAATCAATGTGATGCACCATAGTAACAAATTGAAACATAAAAACCATATGTTAATCTCAATAGATGCAGAAAAAGCCTTTGACAAAATTCAGTACCCATTTATGATTAAAACTCTTCAAATAATTGCCATAGAAAGAACCTATCTTAATATGGTAAAGGCCATATATGACAAACCTACAGCAAACATTATTCTCAATGGTGAAAAACTGAAAGCATTCCCCCTAAGATCAGGAACAAGACAAGGGTGTCCAACTTTCACTACTATTATTGAACATAGTTCTGGAAGTCCTAGCTACAGCAATCAGAAAAGAAAAATAAATAAAAGGAATCCAACTGGAAAAGAAGGAAAGCTCTCACTCTTTGCAGATTACATGACACTGTACATAGAAAACCCTAAAGATAGTATCAGAAAATTACTAGAGCTAATCAGTGAATTTAGCAAAGTTGCAGGATACAAAATCAATACACAGAAATCACTTGCATTTCTATATACTAACAATGAAAAATCAAAAGAACAATTAAGGAATCCATGCCATTCATCACTGCAACAAAGAAAATTAAACATCTAGGAATAAACTTACCTAAGGAGACAACAGAACTGTACACAGAAAATTATAAGACACTAATGAAAGAAATCAAAGATGACATAAACAGATGGAGAGCTATTCTATGTTTCTGGGTAGGGAATCAATATTGTGAAAATGACTACCAAATGCCATCTACAGATTCAATGTGATCCCTATCCAATTACCAATGGCATTTTTCACAGAACTAGAACAAAAATTCACAATTCATATGGAAAATCAAAAGATCCCAAACAGCCAAAGCAGTCTTGAGAAAGAAGACTGGAGTTGGAGGAATCAACCTTTCTGACCTCAGATTATACTGCAAAGCTAGTCATCAAGACAGTGTGGTACTGGCACAGAAACAGAAATATAGACCAATGGAACAGATAGAAAGCCCAGAAATAAACCCATGCACCTATGGGTACCTTATTTTTGACAAAGGAGTCAAGAATATACAGTGGATCAAAGACAGCCTCTTCAATAAATGGTACTGGGAAAATTGGACAGCTACATGAAAAAGAATCAAATCAGAACACTTCCTAACACCATACACAAAGATAAACTCAAAATGGATTAAAGACCTAAATGTAAGACCAGAAATTATAGAACTCTTAGAGGAAAACATAGGCAGAACACTCGATGGCATAAATCAAAGCAAGATCCTCTATGACCCACCTCTTAGAGTAACAGAAATAAAAACAAAAGTAAACAAATGGGACCTGATTAAACTTAAAAGCTTTTGCACAACAAAGGAAACTATAAGCAAGGTGAAAAGACAACTGTCAGAATGGGAGAAAATAACAGCAAATGAAACAACTGACAAAGGATTAATTTCCAAAATATACAAGTAACTCATACAACTCAATATCAAAAAAAAAAAAACCATAAAGAAAACTTAAAAAAAACCCAATCAAAAAGTGGGAAAAGACCTAAACACACATTTCTCCAAGGAAGACATACAGATGACTAGTAAACACATGAAAAGATGCTCAACATCACTCATTATTAGAGAAATGTAAATCAAAACCACAGTGAGATTATCACCTCACACCATTGAGAATGGCCACCATCAAGAAATCTAGAAACAATAAATCTGGAGAGGGTGTGGAGAAAAGGGATCGCTCTTGCTCTGTTGGTGGGAATGTAAATTGATACAGCCACTATGGAAGACGGGATGGAGATTCCTCAAAAAACTAGGAATAAAGCCACCATGTGACCTTGCAATCCCACTTCTAGGCATATACCCTGAGGAAACCAAAACTGAAAAAGGCACATGTATCCCACTGTTCATCGCAGCACTATTTACAATAGTTAGAACATGGAAGCAACCCAGATTTCCTTCGACAGATGAACAAAGTTGTGGTACATATACACAATGGAATATGACTCGGCCATAAAAAGGAATGCCTTTGAGTCAGTTCTAATGAAGTGGATGAACCTAGAACCTATTATACAGAGTGAAGTAAGTCAGAAAGAGAAAGATAAATATTGTATTCTAATGCATATATACGGATTCTAGAAAAATGGCTGAAGAATTTATATACAGGGCAGCAATGGAGAAACAGACAGAGAATAGAGACTTAGGGACATGGGGAGAGGGTAGGAGAGGGTGAGATGTAAGAGTAACCTGGAAACTTACAGTACTATATGTAAAATAGATGGCCATGGGGAATTTGCTGTATGGCTCAGGAAACTCAAAACACGAGCTCTGTATCAACCTAGAGGGGTGGGGTGGGGAGGGAGATGGGAGGGAAGCTCAGAAGGGAGGGGACATATGTACACCTATGGCTGATTCATGTTGAGGTTTGACAGTAAACAACAAAATTCTGTAAAGCAATTGTCCTTCAATTTAAAAATTAATTAATTAATCATAAATAAAAGCTACAGGACACAGGAAGAGCAATCAAGACTAACTGCACTGGGCAGAGAAAGACGCTTCTTGGGCAGTTAGTGGGGGTGAAGGGGCACGCTAGCTGAGCTGGAAAGCATTCTGACAGATGCAGGACATGGAAGTGGGCAGAAAGGCAAATGGAAGGGGAGGAGCTCCAGCCAAGACATCCAGTGACACCATCAGAGGCACAAAGATCTGAGAAAGGACAAGGTATGTGGAGGGATATACTAAGCGGACCAGGCAGGATATGGAAGTCCTTTGAGAAGTTACATAAATGTAAAGTATTATCATTGTGACCGTGTTGTTGTTGTTACCACTGTTGTTCTATCCTGTCCAAATCTAGCAAGAGTTATTGGCTCAATTGTCAAGTTCCACTTTCACAGCAAGGTTTACCCAACAGCTGATTTTAGAGATCGGCTGGGAGGAAAAGACAGCCGGAGCACCGGTGGGTGACAACAGGGATAGGTCTCTCTACCAACAACAGGCAAGAGACTGTCCTCCTGCTGCATGGCATTAACTGATGGGACCCACTGAACTTGTGAGGCCTACTTGCAACCAGTTGGAAGGTAGAGCCAACGCACAGAGGACAGAGGTGAAGAATGGCAGATACAGAGCCAAGCCCCTGCAGACCCCGCAGGGACCTTGCTATACCACGGGCTTCCTCACGCCAAGTAAGGAATCCCTTCACTGCTTAAACAGTTTTGTTTCCTCCTTAACTTAGCCACATGTTAACTGTTTAAGAAAGAAAATGCCCATCAGAGTAAACAGAAGAAATTTTCAGAATACATTCAGTATAGCTGAATTTGGTGCCTTCATGTGAAAAAAACAACTTCCTAGCAGTGCTAGAGAAGTAAAACCTCTCTTGAATACCAGTTTCAAGTCCCATAACCAGGAGTGTCAACCACAGAGCACAGAAGAATGACCAGTGAAAACATTCACTGTATCTTCCCTTAATTCCCCCAAACGGAGTAAAAACCATACATACCTATACAGTCCTGATTATCCACATAATGCACTTCATTCACGCCTAAACCTTCCTTTTGATAGAGTTCTTGTTCCTAGAAAGAAAGAATCATAATCATAGACATGGAGATGCCATGTGAGAGGAAAGACACACTGTTTGGTGCCAGATACAATCATCACATTTATTGATTAGTCAGTGTACAAAGGTTCACACCAACTGATTCAGTGACTAAGAAGTCTTATAAAACATTAGGGAAGAAAAATCCTTGCCCCTAAGGCAAGGTGAAATCACAACTTCAATGGCCAACATAACATACAGTTTACATATGTGGAAACATTCCCTCACAGATAAAGCATGCTTTCCCTGAAATACACTGGGCAGCCAGGCCCAGACACAGAGATCTGTTAATAATCACTCAAACCCAAGATAAGACCGGGGCAGGCGGGCAGGAATTTTATCACAGACGAGTGAGCAATGCAAGGAACTCAGGGTTATGTGTTTTTCTTATTTTCCCCCCTGAATGTTTAAATATTTCCTCCTAAGAGACATACTAGCAAAAGGTTCTGTCATTCTAGGAGGTAGTATCCACTTGGACTCAATCTGAATTTGAAATTCACTTTTATTTTAAAGAATTGGTATAAATATAAATCAAGACTGTCTCCTCTTCATGAAGTTTCTAGATAAAGCTTGCTGGGCTGGTAGGAAGGGAACAATTAAGGTAGGTTAAGAGAGGAGCATACATGTCAAACTTCACACAGTGATGGAAGGACTAATACAGCTGGAGGAAACATTTTCAGAGAAACTATCTTAACTGCTAAGTACTTGTTTTCACCTGTTAGTTTATGCCAGAACTGGCTTAACTATAATATAGGAGGAGAGGTATAAAAGTTGGAATGTGCTGGGAAACCCAAAAGGACAAAAACATAGTAAGAAAGGAGGAAAAGATGAATAGAACTGGAGCAGGAAAGGAAGGATGTCACATTTCAGGTCCAGATACAGAGGGGAGCTCCGAAAACAGCAATGCCAGCATGAAGGGAACCCGCAGCCGGGAAGGTGGGTGCAGCCTGCAGAAGCCGCTGACCTGCCCTGGCTTCATCTGTAAAACAAAGGGCTGGACAAGACGGACGGAGCAGTTCTGAGCTCCCTTTACCTCTATGTGCTCCACTCAGGAAAATACATCTCAAACAGCTCATGTGAAGGAAAGGGAGCAGTGCTAGTAGGAAACAGCAGAAAATTCAAAATACAAGGTAAAAAATGGTGAGACTAACCACAAATCTGCTGATCCAAAGTTACCTATACTTACTGTGTACTCTGAAGTGTTACAAAGGAACTTTCTTAAGACCTGAGATTGTCAGGGTAGGACAGGCCCACAGTCATCTACCGTGAGTAGTAGCGGGAAGTTCCTGACTCGACCAGAGACGGTGTCCGGCCAAAAACACCGCACCCACGGGCCCCTGGCAGCGCACAGTGTAACCTGGCAGGGCCAGGGAGGCAGGCCAGGCCAGCGCCCGTGGACTCTCCCAACCCGGGGGCTCCGCTGCCATATACAGAGAGGCTGAGCAGGTAACGAGTGGGCAGAAGCAGAGACCCAAGGGAAGAGAGGGGTGCCCAGGACAGGGTGAGAGGAGACTGTTGACTGGCAGTGGAGGAGAGACAGCCGAATCAGGAAACGAAACAAGAAGAATTTCAAGTCTAGTAAAAGTCACTAGTGAAAGGCACCCTCACTTCTGAGGAGGCGCCTATTTTAGAGTTTTTACTTAGCTTGGTCCCTAAGCTCAGCTGTACCATCGACACTGAGGATGTGCCCGCATAGCTCACACAGGGCCTCTCTGAGTCCCTGTACCCTGAAATTTTAAAATAGAGGGCCGATCTTAAATCTAAATTGGACGCCAATTACCTCCTTCAGAATCCTTTCATTAAAAAATTGCTGAAGCTTCTCATTGCAATAGTTGATACAAAATTGTTCAAAACTGTTATGTTCAAAGTACTCTGAAAATAAAACCAGAATCAAGAGTCATCATCAAATCAACTTCACATTAATACATTTAACTTAGGATAAAATTTTATTGTATCAATGCTTAATTTAACAGTAGGTTAAAATGTATGTATAACTGTTTCATACTCCTCAAATGCTCTTATTTCAAGACTTAAATTTTGATACGCACAAAATTAAGTATTAGAAACACCTCAGCTTGACAAAAAATTGTTTGTTAAAGAAATATTACATAGTAAAAGATATAAAACATCTTTTATTTTATAAAATAAAATACAAGTCACTTGTAACATATTTTTAAGGCACAGGAGTTAAAGCAATCTAAATTGAAGAAAATGACTTAAAATGTAAGCACTTCATATTTTTCTATATAATCTGTGAGATATAGTTAGAAAAACTATGATGCTAATGCATTTCCAAAATTAAGGAGTTGTATTACATTATTTCTAAGATCCTTGCAGCTTTAAAATGTTACGACTTTGTGTATTCATGTGCTGTGTGAAACTGGTGCAGACCAGGAAACAAATGTCTGAAGACTATGAAATTCTCAGGTCAGTAATGAGTGTTTCTCTAGCTCTGAACAAAAGGTAACGCTTTATTGTAAATTTCAACATATATATCACGTCAAAAACAAAACTCTGCCCTTCCCAAAAATGTAAACACTCATATCTTCTCATGGCAACTGCAAACAAATTACAAAGGACACCACTTGTGCACAGAAGGAACACCCGCACCTATAAAGCTCAATAAAAGAAATGGTCAGACTTAACTTCGAGATTTTTACAACATGGTCATTCCAAACAAAGCATTCAGACATCAGTGACTCATTTCATTTCTGGTCATACACAGCCACAGTTCTTCTCAAATATTTTTCTTAACAGCTTACTCATTTGGTAGAAATTAATTGGAACTAGCTCTCTGTTGACAACTACCAGTAAGGATGAATTTTTATACATAATCATGAGTTTGGCCTGTGTGCTAGGTCAGCCTGTGCCCAGCTCTACACTGGAGTCATTGGTCTTAATGAGTCAATTCTCTTTATCAGCAACACTGAAGACTTTATTCCGCTGTACTCCTTTAAGAGCACTGAGACATGTCTACCCACAGTAGTTTCAGTCAACATGTTCTAATTTAAGCATTAGTGTGACCAAAATCCACAAGTCTTTCCTTTTTTTCTGAAACATTAGCTTCTTATTTGAATCATATTATGAAATGAAATGATAGTATGGACATACAACTGGAAATACATTAAGTAAAAGGTACTACAGGGAAAAAAAGGTTTTTAAAATTTTAATCATGTGTGGAAAAACTGGGTGTAAAAATATCAAACAGATACAAACTCACAAACAAAACTATATTTACCAAACCCAGCAATATCCAGGATCCAATAAAATAGGATGATGTTTCAAAAGGAAAACACTGGTTTACTCTGTTTACCACATGATCAAAAAGATGGCTATAGACAGTCTTTGCCAAGGCATCCCGGGCATTGTTTGCCTGTTCCACTTTCAGGGGTACCCTGTAAAAGAAGACCGCGTCAACAGAAATTCTCCCTAGTAATATGTTATGGAAATAACACCAGGTTCCCAAGAGCTGAGCACGCACAGCAAGGCAAAGGACAAAATAAATAGCTACAAAATGTCAGCTGTGAATGGAAACAAATAAATAGGGCCAAGTAAAATACTACAGTAGAATTATCTATAATTAAAGACCTATTATTGAGTTAAAAGAATATTAGGCTCAAATAATCTTTTTAACCTTAATTTTATACCTCACGGTACATGCTGAATACACAAAAAATTTATTCAGAGGAAAAATCTTCCACGTGACTTTCTTAAATGAAAAAGAAACTGTGTTTAATTCTAGACAACTTTAAAGTTCAGTAATTTGTTAACACCGCTTAAGGAAAAAGAAAAAAAGTTTATCTTAAAATCCAAATTGTCCAACTCTACTCTTTCATCTAAGTACTAGTAACTATACAGTATAACAGCACCAGACGCTGTAGATACAGACACATGGTCCGATGAAGACAGTGCCACACCAAAGAGCTTCCAGACACTGTGCTAAATGCTGTCATAAAGCATGAGGCACCTTGGGAACACCAGAAAAAAATATCAAACTTCACAAGAAAGACTAAAAGTCATTCAGGAAGTTAGACTAATACTTGAATCTCTTCTAAACAGTGGTTTCCCAACTTACATTTCTTGCAGAAGAACCCTTTCCCAAAGAGACTCTTACGTGGACACTCCATCCATAAAACACAGAACCGCTTCAGAACAGAGGGGAAATGGAGCTGAGGACCATACCCGGGGCTTTCACCAGCCTTCCCGTGGGCTCCAGAAATGTCTCTGAAGGACCACAGTACTGCAGGCGCTACTATATACTCTCCTCACTGAGATTTTCTTTACCATAGCAACAGCTGGGAATTAGCTTAGCAGAGAACCGGGCTAAACATACCTTGCTAATATTTCCCAAGGTAAGTTACCGAACTTTCTGTGTCGCGAAAAGGGCTTTTTTTTCATCCTGACTTTTTAGATTTATTGAAATGTTTGAAACATTCCTTTGCCTTACTCAGCAAGGAACAGAGACAGGATCTGGCTGTTCCCCACAAGGCAGGCCGAGGAGGGAGCAGCAAGCAGGGAACTTACTTGATCACTGTTCCTTTGGTGCCCCCTGCAGTTGTCAGCATGACTCTCGTAGTCAAACTTACACGAAGATCGTCTTGATCCAGACCCAGTAATTCAGCACAATGTTCCAATGACTGAGTAGACTTATTCTTCAGATTACAACCACCTATGGAAAACATATTTTAACTTCCAATTAATAAACATTACACGAGATTTTCAAGATGCATTTCTTAGAAGCCCACTTCACTGACATAAAGCTACGAACTAGACAAGGCTTATTTGTGACTTTTAATTTCACCTCTCTTGTTCCCCACCCTTGTCAGACACTCATATCGCCAAGGTCACTGGGCAACTCATTCAGGGCAGCCCATGACACAATCCTCTCAGCCCGACAAAATTTTAACCGGTCAGCGTTTCATTTTTCATGACCCTGCAAGGGAAATACACTAATGATAGATTACAAACCTTGTTAATAGACTAAATCTCTGGAGTAATAGAATGCCTTATCACCAAAACTCATAGGACTGCAGAAAACGTTAAGGAGTGATTTCAGTGGTAAACGTCGTGAGGCCAGCGTGGGTGTGGATGTTTGCCTAGGGGCAGGTGTGAGTATGCACACAGGCATGTGCTCGGGACACCCGGGGACAGAGGAGGAGGGTGAGGCGGCCACGGCTATTTTTTCTGAACACCGTATCTACAGGTTCCTATTATGGAGGCTGTTTCAAAATACTTCTTATAGAAAGACAGCATACAATAGTGCTTTAGACTCCGGGCTGTTACGGCTCTAGAATTTACTAGTTGTGTGACCTTGAATGAGTTACTTATTATGCTCAGTTTCCTTAAACATATAACAAGGATAGTAACTCTATCAACCTAATAAGGTTGTTATGAAGACTAGTAAGGGTGGATGCGTGACTTGCCTGGAAGAGAGTCTGGTGCATAATAAGCACATATAATTATTGTCTTATTAATAATAATAAAATAATTAATATTTTTAGGACTGTATAAATGATTCATTTAAGACTAATTTCAAAATTACAAAGAATGCATGTAATAATATGAGAATTATATCATGACAAATCGATAAACTATTTAACAGACTGGTCTCAGGGGAAATACACTATGAGATCTCATATGAATAAGGGATTGTCAAGGTAATTCATTGAGGAAAGAATTGCATTTCAAACAAAGGGCAATGGACAACTGGAAGTCCACAGGCAAAAGAATGTAGCTGGACTACTACTTCATACCATACAAAGAAATTAACTCAAACTCAAAGACTTAAGGTAAGAGTTAACACCATTCTCTTAGAAAAATTCAGACATAAATCCATATGATCTTGGACTAGGTTGGTTTCCTAGATATGGCACCATAAGTAACAAAGGAAAATAATATGCAAATTGGATTTCATCAAAGTGAAAACATTTTACGTTTCAAAGAACACTATCAAAAATTTAAAAGACAAATCACAGAATGAGAGAAAATATTTGCAAATTATATATCTGGTAAGGAACTTATATTCAGAATATACTTAAAAACGCTTACAAGTGAATTTTAAAAAGGCAATCAAATAAATGAGTAAAGAATATAAGCAGTCATTTCTCCAAAAAAAGATACACAAATAGCCAATAAAATAATGAAAAAATGCTCAGCACCTTGATCCATCAGGAAAATGCAAATAAAAACCACAATGAGGCAGCACTTTGCATGCACTAGAGTGGTGAGAATGTAAAATGGCTCAGTTACTTTGAAAATCAATTCCTCAAAAGGTTACATATAGAATTACCACATGACTCTGCAATTCCACTCCTAAGCATACAGACAGAGAAATGAAAATACATATGCACACGAAAGTCTGCGCATGAACATTTACAGTAGCAATATTCACAAAAGCCAAAGGTCGAAGCAACCTAAAAGTTCCGCAAATGACAAATGGATAAACAAAATGCGGTATACATCCGTGCAATGAAATATTAGTCAGCAAAATAAGAAATCACGTACTGACAGATGTTTAAACATACATGAACCTTGAAAACATTATGCTAAGGGAAAGAAACTAGCCACAAAAGAGCCCATATTGTTTGATTTCAATTACATGAAACACCCAGTTGACAGAGACAATGTAGAACAGGGGCTGCCTAAAGGCTAGGTATTCAGGAGAGCTGGGGAGTAACTCATGAAGGGTATGGAGTTCCTTTCGGAGCGAAGACAATGTTCTAAAACTGATCAGAGTGAGTATTGTGCAACTCAATACAAATTATGTTTCAATAAAGCGGAAGAAAACAATAAGGGAAGAGGAATACTTAGAAGACATATTAAACCTTTAATTCCAGGAAAATAAAATTACTACTAATTTCTAGTTTGTACACACATACACATGATCTAAAATTAACGTAACTCAAAAATTTACCACCAATAACCGATCAATTTTCAATGCTTTTTTTAAAACTATTTTGCAAAGTTTCTTATCTACTTTCAGGAATTATTTAACACTGGCATGTTATGCTAGTACATGAAACATTTTTTAAAACATTAAAAGTTTCAAAAAGGCAAAAACAAAGCAAACAACACTATAAATAACTCAAAAATTTACCACCAATAACCGATCAATTTTCAATGCTTTTTTTAAAACTATTTTGCAAAGTTTCTTATCTACTTTCAGGAATTATTTAACACTGGCATGTTATGCTAGTACATGAAACATTTTTTAAAACATTAAAAGTTTCAAAAAGGCAAAAACAAAGCAAACAAACACTATAAAATAATGTAAAGCTTTCATGTCACACCTTCTAAAAATGAACTTCTTTAAACAATTTTTTACAACTGTTCTTATAATAACGTATATTTTGTTATGTGGAATTTTAAAAACATAGGAAGTCCCAACAGGTATTTTTTTGCATTTCCATCAAGTAAAAACTTCTAAATAGCAGTGGGAGCTGTTTACATATTTACTAAAGAATAAATTTTCTGATAAAATAATTACAAAATATCCAGAGCTTTTTCAAATTGCAAAGTCATGCCAAAACTGAGCTCTCTGGGACAGGAAAAAATCAATTCTAATTAGAAAGAAATCATCTGAATCTATAGGAAGGATTATAGGAATGATGAATATTAATATAGTAAAATCTTAGCTATTAAAATAAAAATGACTTAGTTTATTAATTCTTTTGATTTATTGCCTCGTTCCAATTTGCTCTGCTTTCTGCTCATTTTCCCTTTGACAGAAGGAAGTTTGAGAAGAAAAATAAAAGACAATGTAAATATCTACTAAGTGCCTTTTGACAATTAAATGCTTTTCAACTAACTAGATCCACATTCATGATTCTCTGTGTACACCTGTATGTCCTACCACAGGGTAATAACACAAGGTGTGTGAACATGCCACCTATCACTTCAAACAAACAATATTTCCAAAGGTGCATTAATTAAACATTTTTGGATGTTATTAATACTTGGAATTCCTAAAATGCTCCCTTGGTATAATGATGCCACAGAGCAAACGAAAATGTACTCTGACATTCATTACATTTTCAAATCCCTCAAAAAAAAAACTAATACAAATTTTAATGCATACTAAGTATATACCTGTTATTTCCTGGTTTTTCTTTCTGCTTGTTTCATTTTAAACTGGGATTAATCCGCATTTTTACTTATGCATTAAAAACAGTGATTACTACATGGCAGGCATAAGTATTTGCATTATTCTCCAAATATTCAACTCATTTATTCCTCTTTACAACATGAGGTTGGACCTGGTATTTATTATTCCCACTTTACAGGTGAGGAAACTGAGACTCCGAGAGGTTAAGCTCCTGCCCCGGGTCACAGAGGCAGGTAACACATGGTGCACAGACTGGCCCTAGACAATGTACTCTTACATTCCACACTCCGTCATCTGATGCTGAGGTCACAGACTCACAGACACTCAGTCTGAAAGCCATTAAGACTGTCGACTTCCATCTGCTCAGAAAGTTCAGTGACAGAGGGCAATGCGGGGCAGCTATCACACACCGGAGTCAGTCAAATGTGAGGCGAACCAGCTCTCATACCTACAGCTTCACTAGTGACCACACTACTTAAACTTCTCAAAAGTCCTACTTCTGTAAAACGGAGATAGTACCCTCTATCTCATTATCTTTATTAAGCTCAGATTATGACTACGATGTTTATAATGAAGCACAATATATGAAGCGTCTTACACGTAGCAGACACATTCATTTTTTAATGTTCTTCCTTCCTCTCGTGCCCCCTCCTTATATGCAAACTGCTGCTAAGGTAACTGTACTTTAAAAACACTTCCCTCGTGGATTATATCTTCATTATTTTATGAGTGGAAAAGTCAAGGTTTACAAAGCTTCTGGGATCTGACACTAAAGCCCACGTTACTGATCACTGTGTTACATGGTCCTTTTGATTTTTTAAAAACCATGTATGTATGTATGCAGGAATCAACAATCTTTTCCTCTAAAGTAAGAGGTTTTAGGCTTTGCCAGCCACGCAGTCTTTGTCACAACTACCCAGCTCTGCCACCGCAGCATGAAAGCTCACATGGATAAGACATAAATAAACGTCTTTAAGTGTTCTAATAAAACTTTATTTACAAAACAAAAACAGGCAGCTAGTCAGATTTGACCATGAGCCAACACCGGCATTCATGGATCAAACTTAAGATCATACAAAGAGTTAGCTGCTCAGTCACGTCCGATTCCTTGCAACCCCATGGACTGTAGCCCGCCAGGCTCCTCTGTCCATGGAATTCTCCAGGCAAGAACACTGGAGTGAGTAGCCATTCCTTTCTCCAGGGCATCTGCCCAACCCAGGGGTTGAATCTGGGTCTCCTGCATTGCAGGCAGATTCTTTACCACCTAAGCCACCAAGGAAGCCTTGGTATTCATATAGAGACTGAAACAATATGGTTGAAAAGTTGTATCATGAAGGCATTTAAATGCTTTTTCAATGTGCATCAAGTTTAACTTGTTTTCATTTCCAATAATAATGTATATGGGCTTTTATGTACTCAATTATCCTAACTAACTAATCCAAGTTTAGATCGGTGAACCAGAAAAACATCAAAATACCTTAAAAGATAGTAGAGGATTATTCTCTTCACTTATTGGAAAAGATTATCATCAGTCCAAAAATTTAACCAAATATGACCCTAGTAGTCAGTTACTTATCCTTCATAAAATGAGTTTATTCCTCATCAGTATCACTGATTTATTCAAAACAAAGTTCACAATAACCAAAAATGCAGCATCCTTCAGTTGCAAGTTTCATCATGTGACACAATCTAGTCTGGAAATGCAGGGGATTCACAAACTAGCACACAGAGTCAAAACACATATGCAATTAAATGACAGAACTTTGAATTTTACTTCTTTTTAAAACAAAACAAAAGATCACACACACACACACACACACACAAAAACAACCTGAAGTGCTGCCAGCTTCCTCAAAATCAATATTCCCAAGGTGCAGGACACCAGCTACTACCCGGAAGAGATCAAGCTTTTCTCCATCATCCAGGCCAATCTTTTTCATGGCTGTGCACATTCTAATAAAATCTCCATGGTCATCCAACAAAGGATCTTTCAAGGAACCTGCCTTAAGATGCTACAAAACAAGAAGACATCAATTACTTGCAGTCTACATTGCTGAAGTATCACCAACACAACTACACAAGGTCTACTAATGCACTATGTAACATGCAAAAATAAAATGTGTCAGTCAGAAAACTTTAGTGTTTCAACACATTCAAAAACTGAATGACTGGGCAAAGACCAGGCCAATCTTTTTCATGGCTGTGCACATTCTAATAAAATCTCCATGGTCATCCAACAAAGGATCTTTCAAGGAACCTGCCTTAAGATGCTACAAAACAAGAAGACATCAATTACTTGCAGTCTACATTGCTGAAGTATCACCAACACAACTACACAAGGTCTACTAATGCACTATGTAACATGCAAAAATAAAATGTGTCAGTCAGAAAACTTTAGTGTTTCAACACATTCAAAAACTGAATGACTGGGCAAAGTGTACACAGGATCTATATATTATTTCATTCAATGATGTGTGAATCTATACCTATCTCCATAAAAATTTCAATCAAAAATAGAATGAGATGTTTTCCAATTTAATTACAGTTTTAACTCTAAAGATAAGATATTATATAAAAATATAAATTGAGTGGAAATGAAGGAAATATCAGTGGTTGAATCAACATAAAACCAAAGATCAAAAAGAACTGAAGTTTTAAAAAACTATAATAAAGGTTTAAATCTGAGCTGTACCAGTATTCAAAAGCAGTGAACAGTGGAAAGGCTAACAACAATTTTCATGCCTGGGAATTAATTTTTATGCCTTTATCTGTTAGTATATATGAGGTAAAGTATATTAGTAAGCATTATGCTTATGCTAAGAATTCACGCAATGACTGAAAACATTTCAGAAAAAATGGAAGAGAAAATTTGCTTTCTTTCTTAAAAGAATGTTCATCTAATGTATTCTTTACTAGAACCTATAATAAACTCAGAAAAAGGAAGAAGAAAAGTCAGCCCTGCAGAAACTGGGAGGAAGAAAAACAAAGTTACTGGACACAGAAAGACTGGACTAGCAATTTTCCAGAACTTGAGAATGAATAAGCAAAATTAAACATGAGGCAACAGTGTTGGAATTAACTGGCCATTCTAGACATCCCTAGGAGAGTTTTTTTTTCCCCCTCCAGGTTGCCAATTGCTTCCCAGCTAAAATTGTAACTGCCTTTCCACAGTCTTTAAAATGTTTAATTATGCATGTGTAAAATTTCTGGAAAATGTCTAGACAAAGAAATTTAATTTTATTCTTCAAAGAAGCAAACAACATGCAGCCAAATTTAAAAGAAAACACATATCATGCAGAATTTTTAGTCTTGCAATTGATCAGTTACTTCACTTGAAAACTGTTTCTAATCAAATGTCCATGAATATATTCTTATTATAGCAGACTAAAAATACTGCATTCTCCTGAAAATTATACACAGCTTAAAGACACGCCAATGGAACTAGGCAAAGAATTCTGAATAGTCAAAATGATCACCTCATCCTCCTGATACAGAAAACAATAAAAAGTAATTTAAACATATTAAATCCATTAGTCACTTACATATTTTTATATATAAACTCAATAATGTGAATAAGATTCTTAACAGTGTATGGTGACTCTAAAATCAGAAAGTGAACATTTTCTTCTTAAGAGAGTACAAAGAGTGCAATATTTCTTGGAAAGTAAAATAACAGTCTTCTTTCCTCTCCACTCAGTCTTTCCCACACCAAAAGATTAAATATATATATATGTGTGTGTGTTTTTCCCCTTTGGGATAGTGG
>SJYC01086763.1:0-29670 GCA_006408675.1 Madoqua kirkii | reverse complement strand
CATCTTAAAATTTATTAAGGTTGTAGATTTTTAGATTAAAGGATTTTATTCTTTTAAAGTAATACTTAATGGTATAATTATATCTAATTAATCCTAGAAATACAATAATTTAGTAAAAGTTACACATAAAACTGAACTTTTCATAATAAATTATAGAAACAGGCTGCTTTAAAGAGAAATATCACAATAATACATAAGAACTAGTTCACAACAATTCTCACTCTTTGTGTACATCAAAGCTTATTTCAGCCCTGACACAGATAGTAAATTATAAAGAACATATTTTATATTTAATCCTAATGGTTAACATGAGAGTAAGCTTCAAAACTGTTAGCAAAGGATGATTTTTAGGCAATTTGATACCCTCATGTTTGGAAAATAACAGGAAAAATAGTGCACTGAGGTCCCACCAAGAAGAGCTGAAATCTGCAGCTTCTAGAGATAGCAAAAGCGGAAGAAAGTGTTTCATGGCGAGAGAGGCGTGAATGACTATGTAGGTCTTTTACGCCTATGCCTAAAATAAAAACTCTTACTTGGGTTTCAAAATAAAAACAGAATGTATCTTTTAGCACAATTTTTTTTGCATTAAAGATTATAATCTGTTTTAAAAGTCTACTTTACCTCAGGAGTTTTTCGGTTCTGTAAAATCTGTTTGTCAGTTTCTTTGTTAGCAAAGTATCTAGTGCAGCCTCGGTTTAAATACTATGACAAAGAAATTTAAAATATAATTAACAATATGATCCACATGAAAATAACACAAAGGAAAAATTTTTTTGCATTAAAGATTATAATCTGTTTTAAAAGTCTACTTTACCTCAGGAGTTTTTCGGTTCTGTAAAATCTGTTTGTCAGTTTCTTTGTTAGCAAAGTATCTAGTGCAGCCTCGGTTTAAATACTATGACAAAGAAATTTAAAATATAATTAACAATATGATCCACATGAAAATAACACAAAGGAAAACACAATCTATCCAACAGTGCTAACCATTTCTAAACATAACCTAAGTATCATTTAATCTCTCAATTAAAATCAATACTTCTGCATATCATAAATACTTTACTTCTATTAATCAAGCCAGGGATGGTGAAACTCTTAATCTGAAAGTTGAATTAAATGATTAACAGAAAAAAAACAGTACCATAAAGCTTTCCTACTTTTAAAAGGAAGCAATTTTAAATCTTTACAAGATATGACCTAAATATGCAAAAAGTCTCAAACATGGACCCACACTGTGGTTTAATATTTTGATTAATATTTTAAACTCTGAATAATTTAACAAATAATATCCTTGAGTTTCTTAATTTCTGGTTTTTACAATCAGTCCTTCAAAACATGCCTTTCATAGTGATTGACAGTTAACACTAACTGTACATAAATTACATTTGTTTTATGAACCTTCACAGGTATTCAAATAACAATTTCAGCTTTTATCTCAATGATTTACTTCCCTGCCCAAAAGTTTTTTAAGATTAGGTGCTCTGAAAACACAGGACAAGGGAAGCAACTGAAAAGAAAATAATATACTGGTCTTCAGCAGAATCTACTATCCACATTGAATAGGTGGGGGTTGTTCAGGAAGGAAGTGCACAGGGAACAGGATGAGAAAATTTTTTAAACATCTCAGCTTTTCTTAAACCAGGTCACTAGGATTCTACTCTCATATGACAATGAATTCCAAGATTAAATTATACAGATATCAAGACAAAATTTACAGTAAATTGAATGATTTAGGGATAAATTAATACAGAAGATAATCAGTGTATTATCTCCTTCCCATTATAGTGACATATTAAAATATAGTTAAAACCAGAAAATAATATCCAATGAATTTTTCTTTGTAGACTAAAATCTTGAGGGAAAGAATAAAATAAAAGGGATAATACTGGTAAGCATTTTCAACTGACTTTCAAAACAGAGCTCTTTTATTTAGTAGGATAATAGTAGCTTAACTACATGGACCCAAAACAAATGTTTTCTTTGCTAGCAAGAGTTTTATCCACCTACTGCAACTGTTTTTATCAAATACTAGGTTTCTGGACAGATGGACTTAATAGTAAAACCTACAAACAACACTTGTTTCTTCTAACTTTTCTGTAACTAGAAAGCTGTAACTATTCTAGTCACCCATTCTCATTCTATCCAAGCCTTTTTTATATTCAAAGATCCTTGCATGACTATAATGAATGTTTCCATGTAACATGTGCAAAAGTATTTCAAAATTTGGAATAACGCAAGCATTTTTAACCTTTTATTTTCTAAAATACATGTGTAGTCAATATGGATGTTTTTGAAAAGATGTAACTCTACAATTCTTTATATACTAATTTGGATAGAGTCACTAATTTGTATACAGCAGTGACAAAAAGATCTGGGGGCGGGGGGTGGAGAGAGTGTTCACCCTGCTGCAGTTTCTCCTTTGTCTTTACAACTTTATCCCCGAGTTATAACTGGAGGCCTAAACTAAACCAGAGAAAAACCTGATGAAGTGATCAAGACTCGAAGTCACTCTCAGGCAGAATAATTTGGGGGAAGGGATATAGAGGTGCACGTCCGCCTGCCAGAGAGGAATATCCAAGACGGCAGACGTTCTTAGGTAAAAGCGAAGGCTGTTCCTCTAGTTGTCCTCTTACCACCAAAAGGACTCCCTTGTAAGAGGAAATTGTGCCCCTAGCTCACTCCACCGGGACGGGAAACTCCGACCTGATAAAGCATTTCAGAGGCTGCCCTCTTAGGATGGCTGTCCTTGTGCCAGGAAAGACTACATTCTGCGACACAGGAACTATGTTCCCAAGCCCCCAAGTAGAAAGAAACACTATGTTAAGACAACAGGCATGTCACTTTATCCTTAACTCAGTGCTGGCAAAGCCACATCAACATTATTAAATTCCATGTGAGTCACAGTAATTTATTTCTTTTCTAAAAATCACTGTAGAGAAACGCCACTTCTACTGTCATGAAGATACTGTGGGCAACTAACCAAATTCCAGTTAATTTGGTGAGTTCTTGAGAAGGTTAAAGGCTTCCTGCATAACTCAGTCTGTAAAGACTCTGCCTGCAATGCAGGAGACCTGGGTTCAATTCCTGGGTCGGAAGATCCCCTGGAGAAGGAAATGGCAACCCACTCCAGTATTCTTGCCTGGAGAACCCGATGGTCAGAGAAGCCAGGAGGGCTACAGTCCGTGGGGTCACAAGAGTCGGACATGACTTAGTGACTACACCACCACCACCACCACCACCGGAGAAGGTTAAACACTGCAGGACTAGATACATAGATGCAGCTATAAAGCATTTTAAAACAACAGAGCTTTTAAATGTCCAAATATACATTAAAAGAAATTTGACTGAAGTAATGAAGAGAAGCCAGGTTGTACACACACACACAGAACAATAATTAAATATAAATGTGTGTCACGATGCTCAAGTGGAGGACTACTGGCCAAGAAGGACGATGAGAATCACCTGGAGTCACGTCCCAAATAGGGACGCCATTTTCCAGCCGAGAACTTGTAAATTACACTGACCACTCCCAGTCTCTTCCTGAAACTGAACCCTGACTGTGATCCTTGGCATTCCTGACTTCCTCATGCTTCTCTCCCAACTCCACGTGGGCCTCCTTTCTTAGACAGCTCGTCTGCTCATCCTCTTTACCCCTAGAGTTCGGATACTGGCACATGCTGTTCTACATTACGCAGCCTCTCTGCACAATCTCATCTCCTCACTCTCACAGTTCTATCATCAGCGTACTGACATCTCACAAACCTGTCCCCGCAGCTCTGACCTGATCTCATCCCACCCAACAGTCTTCTGAACAGCTCCACTTGGATATTCCACAGACTCCAAAACTGGACGCATCCTACACACCACAAATCTTCCATAGCATGGTATTTATGGCCACCCAGTTATCCTAGTCAAATCCTGGAAAATAATTTCAGACTCCTCCTTCTCTTTACCTAATTCAGTCTCCAAGTCATGTCCATTTTACCTCCTGTTTCACATATCCCCTTCTCAGTAACCCTGCCACCGCTAAACCAAATTCAGGCACTGAGTAACTGCTATGTCACCTACAGGTTCCCAACTCACTTACCCACGGTTGCAATTTCTATCCATCCCCTCTTCCACCACCCCCCTACCCCCCGCTTAAATCTATCTTCCATATTAAACCTGAAGTACAGACCTGATATCCAACTTTCTACTTAACACCCTTCAACCACTCTTTACTGACTACAGAAAAAGACCAAACTCCCTAGCTTCAACCCCCATCCTTCCTCTCCTTCACTTTCAGCTATTTCCTGCTTTTCTTTGTTTATCTTCTTGCATCTACCAGGAATACCCTCTGCATGTTTCCTCCTCTAGTTAATATCTGAAAATCCCCCAGGATTCTGATCAAGCATCAATTGTTCCAGTAAGGTTTTTTCCAAAATTACCAGCTTCCTATGCATCTCTCTTACTCATTCAACGTATCAGTCAAAAGTGTGTGCATGTTTTCCACTAGTTTCTAAATTGCTCAGAAGCAGGAACTGTGTATCATTTGTCTTTTTAACTATGTCACAATCCTGGCACCCAAAGGGTAAGCAATAAGTATTTGTTGAACTGAATTAAGGAAGACAAGTAGGGATCTTTTATTAATATTAATTCAGTGGTCAAACTTTTTTTTGTAAGTCAGTCAAAGGTAACTGTAAAGCTAGCATTACAGAACTATTATAAACTTCTTACTGAAGATAAATTGATAACCAATTGATATAACTGGTTTAGCACCTCTTTTACCTATTCCATTATGTATCTTCTCATACAGTGTTATAAACTGAGCAATAAACCTCCATACAGATCCTCTTATTACAGAGGTCATTTTATCCCAATACACTGAACTTAAGGTAAGTTATATGCAACCAGACATCAAAATCCACTGAAATAAGTTTTAGAATAGAAGACAATTCAATTTGCAAAAACTGTATGAAATTTCTTTTCATCTAACCTACCCGAAAATTATCTGGAGAGCTCAAATGAAGTCTTTCCCTAATATCTTCAGAGGCACCAGCACACAACCTATAAAAGATATGATAATTCCTTTCCTCTTTGCCTTGAACACAGATCCTAGATTTCTCTAGAAGATAATGTGAAACAAATCCTCCAACAACTGAACTCTAGAAAACAAAACAGAGAGAAATTACGGTTTTGCATCTGAAGTCTTAAAGTATAACCTACCAATGTTAAACTATCTTTCTTAATAACCATTTGTCTATCAAAGAGGTTGCAGTATTTATCAAATAAAGGGGAAAAACAGATAACTATTAATAAACACAAGCTTTAGAATTTACAGAGATCACAGCGAACATACATATTCTCCCAAATATCTAATAGTAACAGAAAATTTTTAATATATTTGCCATGAATTCAAGTGCACTACCAATTCTATCAAGACCTTTTGCTTTTCCTAAAAACACTTCCCAAATACACTAACCCAAAACTTACTCTCACTTACCTTTTCATTGAAATGTATTTCTACAAATTTCCCAAATCGACTACTATTATTGTTGCGAACAGTCTTTGCATTTCCAAAAGCTTCTAAGAGTGGATTAGCTATTAAAAAAGAAATGAAAATATGCCATAAAAATTAACATGAAGGAAAATTACAAAGCAATATACATATGTTTCCATTTATTAATAAATACATATAACTAGAAAAATATTCTCAAAAAACTAACATGAATGAATTCACTTGTAATGTCAAATCCCACAAATATTTCTTGACTCCCCTTATCTCAGGCCCTATTAAAGTACAAGAGATGAAAAATTTATTCAAAATTTATCAAAAGAAAATGTAAGTATTATGGCAAAGATGAAATTTTCAAAAGTCATTAGATTACAAAATTTATAACTCAACTGTAAAAATTACTCCCTAAATATTTTTATAGTTTTCCACATCAGCCCTACACAAGCAGAAAACAGCAAACTTCCTATGATAAAATACAGGCAAAATGTTGTTAGTTAACCTACTTTTAAATATATATATTATCATAACCTACAGATTTAACATTTTTACATGCACATCCAACAAAATCTAACAAATTCAGTTTATAGAATTACCTACAAAAGGTTCTCAGAAGAATAATCTTTGAAATCCCAATGAACAAAATTTTGTCTTCATTTTATAATGTCTCTCTCTCACACACACATACACACACACACACACTGTACATTATTGAGTTATTAGAGTCCATTCTTGTACTCACCATAGTCTCAACTATAATTATCCAGATTAGTGTCACTCTTACTCACACATTCCTTCAACAATCTCAGAAACTGCTTCATATGTTTATTGCTTGAATATTTCTTATGAAATAGTCTAAAGTCCCTTTCTCTTTGTCTGTCCATAGTAGAAAACTTAACTAGTCTCCAAATCCATTTAAAGATCACTCCCAGGTTGCTTCACTTGCTAAAATAAGAAAGTACCAAAACTGAAAGAAATGTTAGCATGTACAGGTCACCTCAAGATTTCTAGGGTCCTGCCAGTTAACATACACTATACTCCATAAGGGGCTGGAGAAAAATGTGGAATAACCCTTTCCATTGGTCCTCAACTGCAGCCTGTTACACATCACACAGAGTGTTCTCATGACAGAAACTAGGCTTACATCCAATTCACAAGTGGATCTGCACCTCACATAATCAAGTCAGAATATTAATTAGTATTTCATTAAATTAATCCCTAATTTGTTTTTATTTACTCATTCAATTTTAAATGACAATTCTCTCACTAAAGGCACTTTACTGTGATTATACTTTAGTGTGTCACCATACCTCAGTGAGAACTGTACATAAAGTTAGAAAAATATTTATATCAAGAAATATGAAAAATCTTATTGATGTAAACTTTAAAATGTTTATTAGAGTAGAATTTACATTCATGTACATGGATATTTTACATAGTTGTGGAAAAGTATGTGTAACTTTTGCCTGCCATGATCTAGCAAAATGCGTGAAAGTGAAGTTGCTCAGTCGTGTCCAACTCTTTGTGACCCCATGGACTATAGCCTACCAGGCTCCTCTGTCCATGGGGTTCTCCAGGCAAGAATACTGGAGTGGGTTGCCATTTCCTTCTCCAGAAAATGCATGAAGGTTCCTGACAAATCTTTGTTCAACTGAATTTTTTTAAAAATGTCAGGAGTATTAAAAAGAGCACCTAGTAGATTATGCACTTAAGATGCCTGTCTTTATGTCCCTTCTCCACAACTGATGAGCTATTTACTCTTCAGAAAGTCACTTAGACTCCTTCTACCTTAGTTTCTCCTCTGTGGAGCAGGGATAAAACATTACCTACCTCATATTCTGTGAAGATGTAAGGTAGGCAACCCATTTTTAGCAAATCAGGTAACACCTAATGCATCCCACACATGTCAATACCATCACCATTATTAAACACCGAGTGTCTGGTAGGAAAAAGTGAGGAAGTGGTGAGGAGTGTCAAGGAGGCCTGAAACACCTCAAAGAACTACAAGGAGACCAATGTGACTGAAGCATGAGGATTCACAGGAAAAATGACTCAGTCAGACCAGAAGGGGCAGGTACCCAGCCACAAAGAGCAAGGTAGGTTTAACCCTGAGAGACATAGGAAGCCAATAAAGAGCTTAGAGCAACACAGATCATTCTAGCTTCCACACAGAGAACAGATTATAGGAGGGGGGACCAGAGAGGATCCTGTGCTGCCGGAGGCTACTGCAGACTTGCCTGGACCAGCAGTGTCCAAACAGGGCATGGGCAGACTGTCTAAGGGGTGTACAGACGCTGACTGCCTAAGGAAATCAATATACAGACTCTTGCCTTCCAAGTGCACTCTTTTGTTAAAATGATTTCCCCCAGCACCTCAATTCCAAGTAACCCTCTCCTTTTGTCCTTTAGTAAAACAAGGTCAACAAAACACACAGGAGGCCAGAGGCTTCATGTACTCCTCTCACTCATTCAGAGCTCCATAAATGATGATGCACATACCATGCATCAGGTGCTATTCCAGGGATTTTGAATCTATAAAATCTCTGCCTTCTTAGTGTGTACATGGGGTCAGGGGAAAAATAAATTAAATTAAATAAATGACAAGATATAAACGGAGCAAAGATTTGTAAGAGATTGGAGTCGTCTGGATCTCTGTGAGAACATTCCAGACCACTTCGAGGATTCTTCTTAGGTTCAGTAAATAACAATAAAAAGTAAGAATTTAAAAAGTTCTATCACCTTCAACAATTCTATCATCAATATCTTGACCAGTTCCATAGGATTCAGTCAGATATCTGTTTAAAATATAGGATAAAAAAAAGTTAGATGACAGTGATAGTGCATGTACTATATTGCTTAAATTTTTTTTTCTTTATATATCTTATTGAAGTACAGTTGATTTACAATGATTCCAGTGCATAGCAAGGTGATTCAGTTATACATATACACATATGATTTTTTAAATTATTTTCCATTATAGGTTATTACAAGATATTGACTAGATTTCCCTTTGCTATAAAGTCAATCTTTGTTGCTTGCTGCATATGTTTTTTTAATTAGAAATCTAGCATTCTAGTCATATTGTCAAACAAGGGATCAAACTGTCATATATTTTTTAGGCAAAAATTCGTAAGTTTTCTGAAATATATATATTATTTATATATATTTACATAAAAGTTTTTTTACTACATTTGCTAAACACTTGAGAAAGAACATCAAAAGAAAAACAAGAAGAGGTGGAAAAACTGGAAAACATAAACTAAATGAAATGGGAGCACTGAATATGAAATGGGAAAAGTGAAACGAACTAGATAAAAATAATATATCATCATATAACACAGTTGTTTTTAAACATGGCTGCTTATTAGAAACATATCTGCAGCTCTGGAGAAAAAAGAGGTGATATCTAGGCATTTGTGTTTTTCAAAAAATTCCAAGATAATTCTGGTATGTATCTGGATTTTAAAGAGTGATTATAGGTTTTTCTATTAAATCATAGTTCTGGTGATACAGAGTTCTATTATTTTTCTGTTGACCAATCATAACACAAATAGTACTGAGTGAGTAATAGTTGTATAATCACAATAGTAAAAGATGTTTATCAGTTTTCACAATCAATAGCCAGACAAAAAATAAAAAATAATTATAATTGCAAGTCATAATGGGGACATGATTAACCTAACATTATAAAATAATTATATACAATTCAGGGAAGTCAAGGAGAATGATGCTGTAAGTGGAAGTGTATATATGCACATGTTTTCATCTGCCCAGCCAGTCTATGACTTTGGTGCATTTAATCTATTTACATGTAAGGTAATTATCAGTACCTATGATCCTATTACTGTTTCTTTAATTGTTTGTGGTTTATTTTCTGTAGGTCTTTTCCTTGCTTGTTTCCTGCCTATAGAAGTTCCTTTAGCATTGTGGTAAAGCTCGTCTGGTGGTGCTGAATTCTCTTAACTTTTGCTTGTCTGGAAAGCTTCTGATTTCTCCATCAAATCTGAAGGAGAGTCTTTCTGGGTAGAGTATTCTTGGTTGTAGGTTCTTCCCTTCATTACTTTAAATGTATCATGCCATTCCTTTCTGGCTTGTAGAGTTTCTGTCGAGAAATCAACTGATAGCCTGATGGGAGTTCCCTTGTATGCTATTTGCTATTTTTCCCTTGGTGCTTTTAATATTTTGCCTTTAATTTTTGTCAACACAGTTGTTTTTAAACATGGCTGCTTATTAGAAACATATCTGCAGCTCTGGAGAAAAAAGAGGTGATATCTAGGCATTTGTGTTTTTCAAAAAATTCCAAGATAATTCTGGTATGTATCTGGATTTTAAAGAGTGATTATAGGTTTTTCTATTAAATCACAGTTCTGGTGATACAGAGTTCTATTATTTTTCTGTTGACCAATCATAACACAAATAGTACTGAGTGAGTAATAGTTGTATAATCACAATAGTAAAAGATGTTTATCAGTTTTCACAATCAATAGCCAGACAAAAAATAAAAAATAATTATAATTGCAAGTCATAATGGGGACATGATTAACCTAACATTATAAAATAATTATATACAATTCAGGGAAGTCAAGGAGAATGATGCTGTAAGTGGAAGTGTATATATGCACATGTTTTCATCTGCCCAGCCAGTCTATGACTTTGGTGCATTTAATCTATTTACATGTAAGGTAATTATCAGTACCTATGATCCTATTACTGTTTCTTTAATTGTTTGTGGTTTATTTTCTGTAGGTCTTTTCCTTGCTTGTTTCCTGCCTATAGAAGTTCCTTTAGCATTGTGGTAAAGCTCGTCTGGTGGTGCTGAATTCTCTTAACTTTTGCTTGTCTGGAAAGCTTCTGATTTCTCCATCAAATCTGAAGGAGAGTCTTTCTGGGTAGAGTATTCTTGGTTGTAGGTTCTTCCCTTCATTACTTTAAATGTATCATGCCATTCCTTTCTGGCTTGTAGAGTTTCTGTCGAGAAATCAACTGATAGCCTGATGGGAGTTCCCTTGTATGCTATTTGCTATTTTTCCCTTGGTGCTTTTAATATTTTGCCTTTAATTTTTGTCAGTTTGATTACTATGTGTTTATCCTACCTGGGACTCTTTGGGTTCCTGGACTTGGTTGACTATTTCCTGTCCCATGTTGGGGAAATTTTTAGCTATTATGTCTTCAAATATTTTCTCAGGTCCTTTCTCTCTTCTCCTTCTGGGACTCCTATAATGGGAATGTTGTTGTCTTTAAGGTTGTCCCAGAGGTCTATTAGGCTCTCTTTATTTCTTTTCATTCTTTTTTCTGTCTTCTGTTTTCCGGCAGTGATTTCCATCATTCTGTCTTCCAGGTCCTTTATCCATTCTTCTGCCTCAGCTATTCTGTTACTGATCCCTTCTAGTGTATTATTTATCCGTTTGTTTGTTCTTCTAGGTCTTTGGTAAACATTTCTTGCATCTTCTCCACTGTTTTCCCAAGATCCTGGATCATCTTCACTATCATTATTCTGAATTCTTTTTCTGGAAGGTTGCCTATCTCTACTTCATTTAGTTATTTTTCTGAGGTTTTATCCTGTCCCTTCATCCGGAACACAACTTTCTGCTTTTTCATCCTGTGATGTGGTCTTTGTTTTAGCTGCTGTGTGACTGTGGTTCTTTTTGCTTCTTCTGTCTCCCTCTGAGGGAGGAAGCTAAGAGGCTTGTGTAAGCCTCCTGATTGGAGGGAATGGTGAGGGGGAAAGCTGGGTCTTGCTCTGATGGGCAGGGCCTTACTCAGTAAAGCTTTAATCCAATTATCTGCTGATGGATGGAGTTACACTCCTTCCCTGACAGCCTAAGCAGACCCAGCCCTGGGGGCTATGGACTTTGGGGCAGGGTTAATGGTAACCTCTAAGAGGGCTTATGCTATGGGGGACCTTCCAGGACTGCAACTGTCAATGCTCCTGATTCTGTGATGAGCCTCTGCCGACTGACACCTCCACAGGAGACCCTCCAACAGTAGCAGGCAGTTTTGGTTCAATCTCCCCTGGGGTCACTGCTCCTCTCCTCTGGGTCTTGGTGCATGCAAGACTTTGTGCCCTCAAAGACTGAAGTCTCTGTTTGCCCCAGTCCCATGAAATCCTATAATCAAATCCCACTGGCCTTCAAGGTCAGATTCCCTGGGGATTCCCAGTCTCTCTGTCAGGTCCCCAGCCTGGGTAGCCTGACGTGGGGTTGAGAAGTTTCATAACAGTGGGAGAACTTCTTCGATATTATTTTTCTCCAGTTTGTGGGTCACCTACTGGCAGGAATGGGATTTTATTTTCTTGCGATTGTGCTCCTCCCACTGTCTCACTGTGGCTTCTCCTTTGTCTTTGGACATAGGGTATCTTTTTTGGTGGGTTCCAGTGTCCTTCTGCCTGTCGATGGTTTTTCAACAGCTAGTTGCAAGTTTGGTGCTCTTGCAGGAGGAGATGAGTGTATGTCCTTCTATACTGCCATCTTGAACTGGCAGCCTATATTTCTAATTTTAATATTTTTAACACACCTAACATTGAAACATGAATCATGTACTGGAATGGCTCATTGAAATATCACAGATTTGTATTTAAATGTACCTAGTATTCTATTATAGCTTTTCTGATATTTACAATCCTATTTGGATGGTCTTTGACATCTAAATCAGCATTATTTTTTTTAGAACTTTTTGGGAACATTCTGATTTTAATCAACTATTGCATCTGAAATATGATATACATTACACATAGAAATATTTATCTTTGATGCTGGGAGAAGAGTTATGGGGAGGTAGAAACAAGAAGGTCAGTCATCATAAACTTAAGGTAAAAAATTATTCTGACCACTCTAATAGCAGGAATATTGAAAACGAAGGTAATGGTTGGATTTTGAAGGAATGGTTGGATTTTGAAGGAATGGTTGGATTTTGAAGGAATGGTTGGGAGATTTCCCTCTGCCTAACCAGCACTGGTCTCCTCTAGGATCATCCTGAGAATAACATATCAGAACTAGATTTCAAAAATTTCCAGCTTAGCTTCCACTTAAGGTGCCTGTTTTTGTAACAGAAACAGAGCCCACCATTTCAAACTATGTCATAAAGCATGCAAAATACACAAGGTTAATCTGGTCACATCTCAAGGAGATCTTTGTTAACTCTTTGTTCCTATCATGTTCAAGGCAACACTATTCACAAGAGTCAAGAGATGGAAGCAACCCCAATGCCCACTGATGAGTGAATGGATAAACAAGAGTGATCTACAAACATGACAGAATATTATTTCTTAAAAAATGAGGAAAATTCTTACACATGCCTCAACATGGGTGAACTTTGAGGACATCGTGTTAATGGGGGCAAACCAGTCACAGAAAAACAAAAAGTTGTACATTTCACCTACATGAGGTGCCCAGAGCAGTCAAAATCAAAAAGGCAGGAAGTAAGAACAGTGGTTGCCTGGCATTTGGGTTGGTCAGGGGGGAACGCAGAGTTGTTTAAAGGGTATAGGATTTTAGTTTTGCAAGATGAAAAGTTCTGGAGATTGGCTGAACAACAATGTGAATATACTTAGCACTACTGAACTGTACACTTAGAAATAGTTAAAATGGTAAATTTTATGTTGTATATTTTTTTACCACAACTAAAAATAATCAACTTGTTCAAAACATTTTAGGTCAGCTAAATATTCCTCACCTTAGAACAAATTTTGTATTTTCTGTTTTGCCAGCTCCTGATTCTCCAGATACAATGATGGACTGACTCATCTTGAGCACCTTCATGTCTCGAAAAGCCTTATCAGCTGGAGTCAAAATAATACCACATTGTTAGTGATGAACAAAGTATTAAATAAAAATTTCCAAATGACAGAAAGTCCATTTACTAAAAAAAAGCACTTGTGCTGAAAGAAATTATAAATGTGTGTTTACAGTTTCCAAAATTTTTAAATAAAATCATTTAAAAGTATTCAAAACATCTCTATAAGTATATACTTCAAATGTTCTCTATAATTATCCTGACAGCTAAGTGATATGAAATCCAAATAAACAACTCTTATATTTGCACTAGAATGTCTCCATATTATGAGCAGTGGCTCAGCTTTTCCTAATACCAGAACATATTTTCAGAGAGATGAGAAATGCTCACTATACATAACTAATGACATCTCCAGAGAATTAAACAAAAAGTAACAAGCTACCAATTAAGAAATCTGGCAGCCAAAATTTCTGCTGGAGAAAAAAAGAAAACACAACTGCACAACAGATCTGTGGTGTTTTTTTCCCCCTCCTGTAATTCTACCATTAAACATAAACATCTTGCAGAATTTACCAACATTTCAAAAACAGGCAAAATTAACTGCTTTCAATTGTTTAGATACGCCATTATTTATACATACAATTTTTAACTATCTTCATTATCCTCCAACAATTTAAGCTATATCTTTTGGACTTCGCAGACAAGATGAGCACAGTTTGATTCTGTTAAAGTGGACTAAAAGTAAATTTAATTAAAAATGAGGTCCTGAAAGTTGAGCCCTATATGGCAGCTATTTCTCACCCCAGGCAGGTGCTACCCACACCAGCGAAGGAGGCTCTACAGATGGCTTTTTCTCTAAGGACCCAATGCAAACTCACGCAAGAGTGTTTACACCCCTTTGACCAATTCATCAGCAATCTGTTTCACCCAATTCTGTGGAATTGTTGTAAACACTTTTTAGTAGTAAGCAACTACATTTTAAACACGTAACTCTGTCTAGCGATGAACTTGCTCACCATTTCGCCAGCTGATAGAACACCCGCAGATGCCCATCAGAGCATCACAGAGCCAGCTGCACTGGACCTGGCGCACATATTCACTCTGCCTAGCAGCACCCAGAACACGTGCAGTCAAATCTGGAGGTGAAGCCCAGTTAAGCCAAAACACAGGTATGAAGAGAAACTAACTGCGCTAAACACCTGAACCAAAACGTCTCACAATTTAACTGCTGGTTATGTCTGAATTCCAAGGCTTAGCTAACATCTCTGTATTTGTACGGGGATGCCTCTCAAGCAACTCTATCTCTGCTTTTCAGAGCTAAAGTGCTTCGAGATGAGAGACAGTGCCCAGGAAAGGCAAAGACAGATGGTACTGCCACTACATGCAGATTCTCCAGAGATGTGAAACATGTGTCACTGTCCATCCTTTACAATGTAAAATGCCCTGATGAGGGATAAGGCATGGAAGGTGTTTGTTCTCACATCCCCCTTCTAGCTGAGGTAAACACTCACAAGTAAAGGTAAGAGCGAATGGTCTGGGTCTCCTTCTTAGTTTAGAAGGAGGACACTTTAAAGATGGAGTCAAACAAAAATATTAGGTCACATTTTATTATGACCTACTTTCAACTGATAGACACACTTAAGAGAACACAGGCATTTAACAAAGGTAATGAGGTACAACCACCCCATGAGTCGGCAGCAAAAGTATTCCTCCCCACCCTGTGTGAGCGACACGCTCCTAACACAGTGACACAGTCAGCTGTACACGGCCTTCATACAGTTGATTCATGGTATTTTTTACTAATCCGAAAGAAAAACTGAATGAGTGTGTACAACTGAAATAAAAATTAAGATATAAGGAAATTACTTACCAATTGCAAACACATGAGGTGGCATCGTCCCAAGAGATTTTCCTTGGTATGACTTTATTGTATCTGAAGAATAGATTTTAGGTATGTCAAAGTATGGGTTCACTGCAATCAGAATGTTGGCCACATAGGTCTAAATGGGAAAAGCATAAACATTAAATTTTCCAATTATTATTTTCATTTAAAATCAAACAAAGCTCATAAAAGAAAGAACATAGAGCAAGTAGACACCCCCACTTCTCTCTGGAACTAGAACTCCCAAATTTGCATTTCTAGCCCTGAACATTCCCTGATCTCTATTGGACCCCTGTTTCTTCAATACTTAATAAATATTTACATCTTTTTATCCCACAGGCATCTAAAACTCACCACACCCAAAATCAAAATCACCTCTCTTGACCTCCCTTTGCATTAAAGGAAACACACTCCCTTCCACCCGCCCTCCCAGGTTCAAGACACCACCACCAGCTCCGCATGGGCAGAGCTAAGCCCCTGCTCCTCCGTCTCAGACATCTTCTGCTGACTCCACTTGCAACATCTGCTCTGTCCCTACAGCCTGCATGTTGCTTATCTGTATTCCCTGTCTAGACTACTTTCTTCACTGAAGTGTGTAACACAGCTACTAAAGAGTGTAGCATAGCTCATGGAACCCTTGAGGCCTGTGCCCATCACTGAAAACCTAGGATTGATTTGGCTCTGCAGTGACCTCTTGGTCCCAGACTTTTGCAAAACACCATATGCTAACTATTGCCTAGAATACTGAAGGGCTAAATGTTCGATGACAATGAAGCTTGCTTTCAAATTTGAAATTTCACCATGGCTTCAAAAGACTGAAAAAAAAAAAGCCACCAATAGGATTTATAAAATTCTTTGTGGGTAGAAAAAGAGTTGTGGTTTAGCAATTGGTTGTGGTTTGCAGACCAAACTAGGGCATACAGGACCATATTTTTTTCTCTTCTCCTTCTAGCTGTGGAAGGGAAAGGATGTGGAAACCCCAAACTCTCAGCCTGCTAATCTAAAATTCAGTAAATGCTCTCAAACCTGTTTCCTGAGGTGGGGTGAAAAATAAATTTCAGTTAATAATCTTTCCATGGGAAACAAAAGGAAAGTAATAGAGACTTCAGTAACCAAGGAAAATGTTAAATGTCTATGGGAGAACAGTGGCAATTCTGGTCAATGAGAAGTATAAAAATATCCAACTCAAACTATTCTGAACTGCTTCACTCTCTTACATATGTTACAGTAATAAACATTCTGTTTGTGTGTTGCTGATATTTAATGGTTTTATAACTAAAAGGCATAACTGGCTAGGCAAAAACCCACCAGTTAACGGCTTTCATTAACTTTGAAAACCCTGGTTTTCCAAACAAGAGCTGATGATGCTAAACAGCCACTGTCTAACAGAGGTTAGACTACATACACATCTTAGGAAAAGAAGGCCAGAACAAATAGAAATAATCTTAAAATTCTCCAGAGTGATGCAGACTCACACATGAGGAACGAAAACTTAAAATTTCACCAGTAAGTAATTATTTCTATCAGGTATGTGATTCAGCAGACTTGCTGATCAAATGCAGTGCTAATCTTTTTATGAAAGTACAATGAGTTCTGCATGTAAACCTTCAGTTATCAGCGGCCACAGTCAGCAAGTAGAACATCACTGCTGCATGGGAAACATTAATGGACCAATGAAAATTCCAGGGTGAGAAGTTTATGTATAATCATCCCAAATAAAAACCAACTATCTCAGTGTTTTGTTTTATTGAGTAAGATGATTCTGTAAAGGTAGTTTACAGTGTATAAACTTCAAGAAAAAGATATTAAAACAATTAAAATTTGCTCAGGTAAGTAAAACTGATTCACTACCACCAAGAATGTAGACATGTGAAGAAAAAGTAGTGGCAGTTCCACCTGAAAGATGGTTACAGCTGTATCAACTTTTACTGACCTGTTACAAGTTAAACTGCTTTAACAAACTTTAAGAACTTTATTATTTTAGTACCTAAAACATTCAGCACACATTAGATACTCAACATTACTCTGCTGATTAAATGAATTTTGCTTCCAAATATATTTCTAAATAAGAATATCCATATCTATATTAACCTAAATATACTATTTAGTTGACTTTGGGGGGGAAAAAAATAGAGAGAGAGAGAAAAGGACAGACTTAATACTGTGTATAAGCAAAGATAAATTCTTTTGGAAAAGACTAACTAGATTAGTTCTATTTCCCAGCTGTCACTGCCTGGACAGATGGCAAAGACTAAAGGTAATTTAGTCAGAATTAAGTAAGTACAACTAGGCAAACTGATAGTGATATAAAAAATTAAGAACGTCATTTGATCTAGGAAGCGTCAAAGAAGCCATGTGTTTTCTTCTTTCAAAAATAATGAAGAGTCCCATCTTTATAACAGGAGAGCCACAGCAGGGTAATTTATCTCCAGCCAACAAAGGACCCTATAACTGGAATAAAACCTCACACATGCCCAGTGATTCATGATCATTAAAATATACCATTTACGCATTCATCTGAATGCTTTGGTGCAAACCCTACTTAATACGCTAGAAGCACTCTTTCATTCTTAAATATCCTGGGCTTTTTAGGGAAGCTATCTCTTTGGAATCAAATATTGCAACTATTCAGGTTCCCGGTCAGCATTTCCATGTTCCTGAAATTTCCTCACATACTGCCTTCTATTCTAATTTACATTTTCTGCCATCCAAGTTTTTAATTTCATTGTGTATGCCTTAAGTCTGACTTAAATGTTTTGCAGAACAATGTGGAAAGTGCATTAATTAAACACCTCTATAGATATATGCCAAAAATTTAAAAATCAAAGTTCAAAATAATTAATGCTTTTTTAAATAACCAAATTGGATAGATTTAAGGCTAAAAAATATTAGATGATGCCCTGAATTCATTATTTCATTCCACAAATATTTCTTAAGTACTGTGTACCATGCCTGGTCTAAGCTTTGGAATTAAGAGCAGTAAATTATGAAAAAATTCTCATCCTCATGGAGCTCAGGCTCCATTCAACAGGCTCAGGTCAAGTGTGATCTCCTGGTAAGAAAATCTCAAGTTCAATAAAATCAAACAGCAGCATGTAAAATAATAACCCCCACAAAACTTAAACCACAAGTAAAATACTTACATAAATTCTGTCTTTACTGTATCGAACTTTGATGTTATGGAGTAGTGTGGCTTCATTTAAATACATTAATGAACCTGAGATGGAAATTTTGTAAATCATTAGATATCTGAAGGAAAAAAGCAAAATAAAACAATGCCATCTTAATCTGAATCACTCGGACTCAAGCTAAAATTCACCTGTTAGGTTAAATTTAATTCCATCTTTTCCCTGGTACCTGTAAACTCCAGAAGCCGATTTAAAATATATCTAGCTTACATACATGTTATAATGATATTTTTAAACAAATTTCAGCAAGAGGTGTGTCTCCAGTGAGTATCCTGTGAATACACAGAAGGGCTTCACTGGTGGCCCAGCTAGCAAAGAGTCCACCTGCAATGCAGGAGACCCTGGTTCGATCCCTGGGTCAGGAAGATCCCCTGGAGAAGGAACAGGCTGCCCACTCCAGTAATCGTGGGCTTTCCTGGTGGCTCAGTCGATAAGGAGCCTGCGGCAACCCAGTCCAGTTTTCTTGCCTGGAGAATCCCATGGACAGAGGAGCCTGGCAGGCTACAGTCCACAGGGCTGCAAAGAGTCGGGCATGACTGAGTGACTAAGCACACACACAGTAACGAAGACTGACTAAAAAATCAGGCACCATTCAAGTGGAAAGACAGTACTACTTTAGATAGTGCTGATTTTTAACAACGTTTACTGTTTGTTTAGAGGGCAGCACCAGGTCTCAGCTGTGGCCTGCTGGATCTCATTCCCTGACCAGGGGTAGAATCCTGGCTTCCTGCACTGGGATGTGGACTCCTAGCCACGGACCACCAGGGAAGTCACAGACAGTGCTCAGTTTATACATTTTTGACACAACAAAGATTAGTGGACGACACTAATCCAATCTGATGCTTAGAATTTTACAGAAAATAAAAAAGATGAAATTTCAGAATGTGAAGGGAATAGGTCATTCAGTCAGTGCCTCACAACTGATATTACAAAATAAGAATCCTGGAGAAATTATGTGTGTCTTAAACTAGAACAGCAGCATCGGGGTAGAAATCCTGTTTTTCTGACGTCTGTTCCACTAACACTCTGACACACTCGATTCTCCCAGCCTGATGTACTGCCCCAGCCCACAGTTTGCTGAGCTCCATTTTCACGTTTCCACCACATGCTCAGACAGATAAGCCCACTCTTACCCCACTCACTCCGTTTCACAACATTACTCTGCTGATTAAATGAATTTTGCTTCCAAATATATTTCTAAATAAGAATATCCATATCTATATTAACCTAAATATACTATTTAGTTGACTTTGGGGGGGAAAAAAATAGAGAGAGAGAGAAAAGGACAGACTTAATACTGTGTATAAGCAAAGATAAATTCTTTTGGAAAAGACTAACTAGATTAGTTCTATTTCCCAGCTGTCACTGCCTGGACAGATGGCAAAGACTAAAGGTAATTTAGTCAGAATTAAGTAAGTACAACTAGGCAAACTGATAGTGATATAAAAAATTAAGAACGTCATTTGATCTAGGAAGCGTCAAAGAAGCCATGTGTTTTCTTCTTTCAAAAATAATGAAGAGTCCCATCTTTATAACAGGAGAGCCACAGCAGGGTAATTTATCTCCAGCCAACAAAGGACCCTATAACTGGAATAAAACCTCACACATGCCCAGTGATTCATGATCATTAAAATATACCATTTACGCATTCATCTGAATGCTTTGGTGCAAACCCTACTTAATACGCTAGAAGCACTCTTTCATTCTTAAATATCCTGGGCTTTTTAGGGAAGCTATCTCTTTGGAATCAAATATTGCAACTATTCAGGTTCCCGGTCAGCATTTCCATGTTCCTGAAATTTCCTCACATACTGCCTTCTATTCTAATTTACATTTTCTGCCATCCAAGTTTTTAATTTCATTGTGTATGCCTTAAGTCTGACTTAAATGTTTTGCAGAACAATGTGGAAAGTGCATTAATTAAACACCTCTATAGATATATGCCAAAAATTTAAAAATCAAAGTTCAAAATAATTAATGCTTTTTTAAATAACCAAATTGGATAGATTTAAGGCTAAAAAATATTAGATGATGCCCTGAATTCATTATTTCATTCCACAAATATTTCTTAAGTACTGTGTACCATGCCTGGTCTAAGCTTTGGAATTAAGAGCGTAAATTATGAAAAAATTCTCATCCTCATGGAGCTCAGGCTCCATTCAACAGGCTCAGGTCAAGTGTGATCTCCTGGTAAGAAAATCTCAAGTTCAATAAAATCAAACAGCAGCATGTAAAATAATAACCCCCACAAAACTTAAACCACAAGTAAAATACTTACATAAATTCTGTCTTTACTGTATCGAACTTTGATGTTATGGAGTAGTGTGGCTTCATTTAAATACATTAATGAACCTGAGATGGAAATTTTGTAAATCATTAGATATCTGAAGGAAAAAAGCAAAATAAAACAATGCCATCTTAATCTGAATCACTCGGACTCAAGCTAAAATTCACCTGTTAGGTTAAATTTAATTCCATCTTTTCCCTGGTACCTGTAAACTCCAGAAGCCGATTTAAAATATATCTAGCTTACATACATGTTATAATGATATTTTTAAACAAATTTCAGCAAGAGGTGTGTCTCCAGTGAGTATCCTGTGAATACACAGAAGGGCTTCACTGGTGGCCCAGCTAGCAAAGAGTCCACCTGCAATGCAGGAGACCCTGGTTCGATCCCTGGGTCAGGAAGATCCCCTGGAGAAGGAACAGGCTGCCCACTCCAGTAATCGTGGGCTTTCCTGGTGGCTCAGTCGATAAGGAGCCTGCGGCAACCCAGTCCAGTTTTCTTGCCTGGAGAATCCCATGGACAGAGGAGCCTGGCAGGCTACAGTCCACAGGGCTGCAAAGAGTCGGGCATGACTGAGTGACTAAGCACACACACAGTAACGAAGACTGACTAAAAAATCAGGCACCATTCAAGTGGAAAGACAGTACTACTTTAGATAGTGCTGATTTTTAACAACGTTTACTGTTTGTTTAGAGGGCAGCACCAGGTCTCAGCTGTGGCCTGCTGGATCTCATTCCCTGACCAGGGGTAGAATCCTGGCTTCCTGCACTGGGATGTGGACTCCTAGCCACGGACCACCAGGGAAGTCACAGACAGTGCTCAGTTTATACATTTTTGACACAACAAAGATTAGTGGACGACACTAATCCAATCTGATGCTTAGAATTTTACAGAAAATAAAAAAGATGAAATTTCAGAATGTGAAGGGAATAGGTCATTCAGTCAGTGCCTCACAACTGATATTACAAAATAAGAATCCTGGAGAAATTATGTGTGTCTTAAACTAGAACAGCAGCATCGGGGTAGAAATCCTGTTTTTCTGACGTCTGTTCCACTAACACTCTGACACACTCGATTCTCCCAGCCTGATGTACTGCCCCAGCCCACAGTTTGCTGAGCTCCATTTTCACGTTTCCACCACATGCTCAGACAGATAAGCCCACTCTTACCCCACTCACTCCGTTTCTATCATCAGCACCACTACTCCCCACTCATCTGTTCTGCAAGTGGATATGAGGACCCTCCTCTCCCCTTTCTTGCTCTGAACTCACTTCCACGTCCTTCAGTTCAGTTCAGTCACTCAGTCGTGTCTGACTGTTTGCGACCCCATGAATCGCAGCACGCCAGGCCTCCCTATCCATCACCAACTCCCAGAGTTTACTCAAACTCATGTTCATTGAGTCAGTGATGCCATCCAGCCATCTCATCCTCTGTCCTCCCCTTCTCCTCCTGCCCCCAATCCCTCCCAGCATCAGAGTCTTTTGAGTCAACTCTTCACATGAGGTGGCCAAAGTACTGGAGTTTCAGCTTTAGCATCATTCCTTCCAAAGAAATCCCAGGACTGATCTTCAGAATGGACTGGTTGGGTCTCCTTGCAGTCTGAGGGACTCTCAAGAGTCTTCTCCAGCACCACAGTTCAAAAGCATCAATTCTTCGGTGCTCAGCCTTCTTCACAGTCCAACTCTCACATCCATACATGACGACAGGAAAAGTCCTTACACATGTAGTGAAGTGCAGCACAGCACTCGCCTCATGGCAGGCACTCACAAGCAACACTCTGCGCCTCTGAAACGGCTCTCCTCTCTTTCCAGTTCCACGGTCCCAAGCCCAGTGCAGGTCTCATCGCCGCTCCTGTAATCACAGGGGCCTCCCGCCCGTCTACTGCCCAGTCTCTCTTCTCTCTAACCCTGACTGCTCACGGCCCTCATCTAACCACGCTAGTGGTGGCTTAGTCTCTAAGTCAATTCCAGCTCTTTGCGACTGCATGGACTGTGGCCTGCCGGGCTCCTCTGTCCGTGGAATTTTCCAGGCCAGGGTACTGGAGCGGGTTGTCACTTCCTTCTCCAGGGGACCTTGGCAACCCAGGGCTCAAACCAGGGTCTCCTGCATCTCCTGCATTGCAGGCGGAATCTTTACTGACTAAGCCACTAGGGAAGCTTATAACTACAATAGACCCCTGACTAAATCTCTTTCTTCCTCAAAAATCATCAGTGGGTCTCCATCAACTACCAAGGTCCATATTTAAGTCCAGTATTCAAGGCCCTTAGTAAACCGGCACTCGACTGACCTTTTCATATAATTTTCCATAATTCTCTTTAATATGGTCTAACTTGCAGGCAGACTAAACCATTTATCAAACTCAAATATCATGCCTCTGCATCTCTATGTCAAAAATCTACCTGTCCTTTACGGTCAGCTCAAAGACGATCCCTCAGATAACACCTCCCCATCCTCACTACCCGACCCCCCCAGGACTACTCTCTCCTTTCTTCATGGTGCTTACCACAGAATGCCAGAAAACACTGCCTTGATACATGAAAAGGACTGCTACCAATTCTGAATACCCTAGCAAGTTAAAGCAGAGAAGAATTTTCTCTCTCATTTTAGACACAGAAGAATCTCATTCCTTTCTGTTGCTGTGGTTCTGACTGCTAATTAGAAAAATGTTATCCCACAGACAAATTCCCTAGCAATTTTGGATTGGAGGGGAGCTCCACATTTTTTTTTCTCCAGTCTCTTACATCTAATAACAACAGACACCATTTACTGAGAGGCTGTTAGAGGTCAGGCACTGTGCCAAGCATTTTATATGTATCACCTCTAAGGATGAAGCAGAATCATTATTAGTCCCATTTTACAGAGAAGCACAAAAGAGAGAGAGAAACTGCCCACAGGCACCCAGCCTCCTGACTGCACGGTCAGAATCTGGGCGCTAAACGCCCACTGTCACTCTTGTATTCCGTGTCATAGATGGGAATCCTGCAGGCTTGTTCAAATGTGAACTCCAGAAAAACCAGCAAGGACAAAACACATTCCCTTCTTTACCTCTCTTCTTTAAATGGTTTTTAAAGTCAGATACTTTGAAAGAAACCCATGACAACTCGACAGGGCTCTTAAATCTTGCCACATAAAAAATGAAACATGATTACTGCTTCATTTTGACAATGTAAGAATATACATGGCCTACTGCTCTGGATATAGTGCTTTTCCACCAAACATTCCAAGGCAGTTATAATACTACTAATACTGCACTTTAATATACTGTTCTGAAATCAATTTTTGAATTAGTATTTATTGCACAGTATTTTTTAATGGTTTTTTCTTTCAAACAGAGGCATTAAATGACTGCTTTTGACTCAACTTCCAAATTATTGAACCACATACACCAAAAACAAAAAAAAACTGAGATCTTTAGTTTAGGCTTCAGAATAAATAAAGTATTCCCATTCCCTGTATTTACACAACTGAGATAATACTAAAAAGACATTCAATAGACTTCCTTCACCAAAGTCCATGTGTGAGAGACCAACACATCTGCAACTGTGGGGCTCCTCCATTCACAGAAACCTTCACATCAAACCTTTCTTCTCAGGATAGTGTACCCTGTCATGCAATCACTCATATATTTTTGGAAGGAATGGTTTCCCTTTCTATGATGAGAATTACTTTTTAAACTGATACTTACAGTTATCTTCCCATCTTTTTTACTGTCCTCTTCTGCAGGGAACACTTGATTTATGAGAGCCAAAAATGTCTAAAAACCAAAACAAGAGCTTATTAAACCAGAAGCTTATAAATGGTAAAGACAAAGGAGCTTAATTGTCTGCATACGTTGAAATAATGGCGGTAATATGCTCTTCATTAAGATGTAATACCAGATCCAACAAGTCATGAACACAAAAGGAGGATAACTTCAGTCAAATATATTATCTATTATTACTATGAACATGAAATCAGTAATAGAAATCAATTTAAAAAATCCCTGTGCTCTAACACCAAGAGTGGCACAAAACAAGAAATATGTTAATACTAGCATACTGCACAGTACATTACGCAGGCATGTTTTTTAATAACTTCTCAAAAAATAAAAATTTTAATGTGTATATATACCGCAATTTTGTTTTAAAAAAGGAAAAAGTAACAGCCAATCAATCAAATACACTAACAGACTATAATTAATGCTACTGTCTGAGTAAAACACATTAGAGACAAAGTCCTATACAGGAATGTGTCAAAAATATACAGCATCAAAAACTATTAGGTACATAAAATTACAGTTATCTATGAATAAGTTTGGGTTTACTATATCATGTAAATGCTATGGCAGAAACTAGAATTAAGATAGTATCTTGTAAGAAAGAAAGAATGATCTCAAATTACATCTAAAGAGAATTAAATTTTCTCCATGCCATTCTAATAGTTGCTCATACATTTCTATTTCTCGAACAACTACAATTACTCTTATGGTTGAAGTTCCGAACCATCCAGATCAAATTAATCTCTAAGGAAAAGCTGCTCAATGATTTTAGAATAATACGTATAAATTCTATACATGAATATATATACAATAGTATAACACAAGGCTACTGCTACAGTTTACAGAGCAAACTTAAAATCCAGGCTGCTTGTACTACCACCATTCAGTCATATGCAAATTAGAAAACTGTTAGGCCCTGAAGACTCTAGAAGTTAATTATTCGGAACCCACTACACATGTTTTAACATTATATGTGACGGAAGGTTTAAAGGATAAATCACAAGTAGAGAACTAATCTATAATGTACATTAAGTATATTAATGGTGCTATAAAACAATCCACAATTTATAACAATGATTCTACAGGAAAAACACATTCAGAAATAGCTCCTGATGTCACAGGGCTATGTGCCACTTTCAGAGCCTCAGCCACCAGGCTAAGGTCTCCCCAGACTCCAGGTGTTGGCTCTATTATGTTTGGAGCCTCTAAGAGGTCAGAAAAAGGGCTGTAGGAAAAAGCGTTCCTGCAGTGGGAAAGGGAAGAAGCTCAGAGCTGAAAAGCCTGTTCAGTTCAGTTTAGTCGCTCAGTCATGTCAGACTCTGCAACCCCATCCATGAATTGCAGTACGCCAGGCCTCCCTGTCCATCCCCAACTCCAAGAGTTTACTCAAACTCCCTTCCATCAAGTCAGTGATGCCATCCAGCCATCTCATCCTCTGTCGTCCCCTTCTCCTCCTGTGCCCAATCCCTCCAAGCATCAGGGTCTTTTCCAATGAGTCAACTCTTCACATGAGGTGGCCAAAGTACTGGAGTTTCAGTTTTAGCATCATTCCTTCCAAAGAAATCCCAGGGCTGATCTCAGGAGTCTTCTCCAACATCAATTCTTCAGCCCTCAGCTTTCTTCACAGTCCAACTCTTACATCCATACATGACCACTGGAAAAACCATAGCCTTGACCAGACGAACCTTTGTTGGCAAAGTAACATCTCTGCTTTTCAATATGCTATCTAGGTTGAAGAAGGAAATGGCAACCCATTCCAGTGTTATTGCCTGGAGAATCCCAGGGACGGAGGAGCCTGGCGGGCCGCCGTCTATGCGGTCTCACAGAGTCAGACACAACTGAAATGACTTAGCAGGTTGGTCAAAACTTTCCTTCCAAGGAGTATCTTTTAATTTCATGGCTGCAATCAGCATCTGTAGTGATTTTGGAGCCCCCAAAAATAAAGTCTGACACTGTTTCCACTGTTTCCCCATCTATTTCCCATGAAGTGAAGGGACCAGATGCCATGATCTTCGTTTTCTGAATGTTGAACTTTAAGCCAATTTTTTCACTCTCCTCTTTCACTTTCATCAAGAGGCTTTTTAGTTCCTCTTCACTTTCTGCCATAAGGGTGGTGTCATCTGCATATCTGAGGTTATTGAGATTTCTCCCGGCAATCTTGATTCCAGCTTGTGCTTCATCTCGCCCAGCATTTCTCATGATATACTCTGAATATAAGTTAGATAAGCAGGGTGACAATATACAGCCTTGACTGTACTCCTTTTCCTGTTTGGAACCAGTTTGTTGTTCCATGTCCAGTTCTAACTTGTTGCTTCCTGACCTGTATACAGGTTTCTCAAGAGGCAGGTCAGATGGTCTGATATACCCATCTCTTTCAGAATTTTTCAGTTTACTGTGATCCAGACAGTCAAAGGCTTTGGCATAGGCAGTAAAGCAGAAATAGATGTTTTTCTGGAACGCTCTTGCTTTTTGGATGACCCAGCCTGTAGCGAGGCCTTAAAGCTAGTTTCTCTCCATCTTGTTTCATCGCCCAAATGACCACCAGTCTCCGCCTTCTTCCCCCTTTACCACTACTCACTGATAAAGAGGAAATTTGTTTCATTAAGGCAGCTGTTTTCTCTTAGAGGGAGGAGGCTTTTTCTCCTCTCAAGAGACTGCAGTAAACACCTACCAGCCAGCAAACACAGTGCATCCAGCTCCACGGAAACATGGGCAAAGTTAACCGCCCCCATCCTGAGAAGATTACAGTGGAGCAGGAGGGGGGAAATGTAAACCAATCTCCAATAAAGTGTTACGGAGGTTAAGAATGTACACCACTCCTCAAAGCAAAGAGTCATCAACAGTAAACTTGACTGCATGGGAGGACAAGGAAGAGACAGAGCATCTGTGGGAAAACTCCAGAAAGGAGGTGACTTCAGTCAGTCCTGAGAGATGGATTAGTGTTTGCTGAGCACAGGGCTCTGGAGAGCAGCATTCCAGGCAAAAGGAGTACTGTGAGCAGAGACACACAGCACCACCCAGACCCCTGAGGACCAAGGGGGAAGGCTGCAAGAGGAAGAGACACACACAAGACCCAGGGTACAACAAGAGGGTGAGGGGGAGACTGCTGGCCCACAAATACAAGACCAGCAATGCAAACTGGGAAAAGGAAGAGACAGAGAGAGAAGTCGCTCAGTAAATGCCATGTCTCCGGGCTTTGGTCTAAAGGCCAGCCAGCTGCAAATATGCAACATGAAGTCAACTGAGAGGTTCAAGACGGCATTTTAACAGAATAAAAGATATCAGAAAATATCAGAATGCATCACACATGAAAAAGATGTTTCATCTGAATACATACACATGTGTGTTGTTGACATGAAATATCTATTTGTTATCAGTACACATACACACACACATGAATAATACACCTACCTAATGAGATTTAAAACCTATTTCTTAGTATGTGCCACAACTGGGAAACTTTAAAAGGCACTGCTGTCATCTAAAACATGCTCCCCATGAGAGCTAACCACCTCGTCCACGCTTCTGCTGTATCAGCAAACAGATCTGCTTAACTTGTCCATTGCTTTCTGTACTTTCTTCATTTTCAAATGCTAATGATAATTACTCCACGAATCACCCACACAAGAGGCTGCTTCTCTTACAGGTGTTTTTAACGACATGGTTGTCATGACACTTTATAACTTATTCAGACTCTGACCAGGAAGTAGGGAGAGGGGGAATTAAAAGAAATCACTGAGAATTTGTTCACTTTCAAAAAAATCTGGAGAAAAGAAACTTCAATTTTAGTTATAAATAATCTATAATCTGTAAGGGTTTTATCACTCCACAATTTAAATTTTAAGTGTCTGAATTGATTCTATGTGTGTACTTGATTGATACTATCAAGGCACAGCAGAAAGCACATAAAATATTTAAAATACAAAAAAGCATATATCCATAAAGCAAGTTTCTTCCATCCTTGAACTGAATACTTGTGGATACAACAGAATACATATCAATATAACAGAATATAACTAGGAAATGTACTTTTCATTTCATTTTGTGGTTTTGATTTACTGTGCTAACAAAATATGTTAAAAAAAAAAAAAGACTTTGAAGGACAAAGAAAGGCTCATCACATTCCTGTCACTTCCCCCCAAATACACTACTCTGGCATACTGATAATCTTGAGTTAAAAGCACTTGAGAAACAGCAGCTGTAACAAGTCACTGTGACCCTTTTTATTCCTGAAAGCAAGACATAAAACTCCCACTTGAAAGGTCCCTCCCTCTACCAGGGGGAAAGAGACATGCTTATCACCAGGGCAGGGAATGGAGGCCAAGAGAAATCGGTGCAGAAAAACCCTGTCTTGTCAGACTAACCCCTGCCTTCCCCGCCACTTCTGCACAATTCACCCTTAGCCTAAAAGCCCCTGCCTTAGTTCTTCTCAAAGAAGAATTGTTTCTTTCTCTAAAAGACATAAAAGCCTCCTGGTCTCGTTACTTCTTTAATTCTTCATTCTCTTGTGAAGGCTGCTATGTTCATGTAAAAATGTGACAGACGTTGTATGCGTTCCTCCTGTGAATCCGTCTTGTGTCAATTTAATTTTCAGGCCAGGAGATCCAAAAGGGTAGAGGAAAATTTTTCCTCCCCTACAACTTCAAATATATACAAATAATTGAGCTTATTTTTTAAATTCTTCCTTTTTTAGAACATGTACTGCATTGTGAAGTACAAATAGGTAGTTGTTAATAAAAGGAAAAACTAGAAACACCCTGTCTTTTCTTTCCTGAGGGTATCTTTAATTGGCCTCCTCTAACATGGCACATTATATATTATGCATTTAGGTTCCTGGGTTGTTTACAGTAATGGAATAGTTTTCTCTGTGAACAGACCTCATGAGACATCTACCTTGTTTTTCTAAGGTTCCCAGAAGGATGGCAGTCATATGGCATTAGTTAACCATGTATCAGTAGAATATAAATTATTCATGAACACTGGCAGAGTCTAAAGTAAACAGAAATGATATCAACAAATTTAAGTTAGAAGTCCTACTTAACAGGAATATTTATTAAACTAAGAGTGAAGCTCTCCCATAAAACAGGCCCTATAGTCTCCATGAAAAACGAAGACTCCAGGTCACTTTTCTGCCAGACTTTCATTTCGGTAAGCAGTCTAGTCTGTGTCTAAGCCTAGGAGGAGACAGATGCCACGTGTACAAAGCAGAAATATGCTTTTAGGGTTTAAAAATGCCATTACAACCAAAAACAATAATAGATGGTTATGTTTAAGACTTAAGTACAGTACCTTTCTTTAATAGAAATATTTTTATTCTAATCACACAGTAAATTAACTA
>SJYC01086762.1:0-16218 GCA_006408675.1 Madoqua kirkii | reverse complement strand
TTCCGAGAATCTAGCACTGAGACTTCTTCACTGTGTGGAAGGCAAGACTCCAAGGCATGTAACTGTCTCCAGCTGCTGACAGTTATTTCATCCAGACACCTGTTACCCAAAAAACGCACGCCCTGACATCTGTGTCATTCTCCATTCCCTCCCCCAGTGGTATCTTCCTTCATAGCAGTGCGTCTCTACATGTGGTAATACATATTATTTCTTTATTTGCTACACTGTATTTCCTGCCATCCAGAGAAGAAAGAAAGCTTCATGAGGCCAGGGCCTGGGTCCTATCCCCTGCTGAATCCCCAGAGCTGGGACTAGCCCTCATAGACACTGGGGAATATTTGTTGAAGGAATGAATAATGAATGCCCCAAACCATAGTGGAAAAAATATTAAAAATATTAATATTAAAAATATTAAAAATATACACATGTATGAGGAGGGTACGGCAACCCACCCCAGTATTCTTGTCTGGAAAATCCCATGGACTATAGTCCATGGGGTTGCAAAGAGTCAGACACGACTGAGCAACTAATCACAGCACAGTCATATGTATAACTGAATCACTTTGCTGTACAGCAGACATTAACACATTGTAAATCAACTATATTTCAATTTTAAATGATTTTTACAATTATTCAAACACTAAAGCAAACAGCAAAATTTCATATCATTCACTTTTCACATTTTTACTTAGTAACAGGTTGCATATATCACAGATATATATTCATAACTTCAGTTATATGGCATCAGGAATAAAAATGTTATTGTTTACATTTTATTATGTAGCTATTTTTTCTTAAGAATATGTTACTTACAGGCTGACTAAATTATTATCTGATTTTAGGAAGGGATATCATTTTCCCCCTGGGGGTCTGTACCTCTAATTCAATCAAATGACTAGGTAGAAAACTATGATTCACTCCCCCAGAAAACTGCTTCCCTTTATCTGAGCTAAAAAACAAAACAAAACAAAACACCTACTTCATTAAAGAGGGAGATACCTAAGAAGTGAGATTTTGAAATCGTTCTGAGAAACTTCTTACCTTGCCTTTTTGGCCCAGGGGCTCAATAGTTAAGCTGTCGGGGCCAATATCCACGATGTTGCCCATCTGAAACCCCTCTGTGGGGTGTGGGGCCCACACGGGCCTTCCGTCCTCCATTTTCGAAGGGAGCTACCACAACCTCCTATTTCAAAGGAACAAAGTAACATGAATTACTTTAGAGTTTTTTGTTTTTTTTTTTTAATAACAATCTTTCTTTCAGTTAACATGTAAATCACAATTCACAGAAAGACACGAGTACCCCCGCAGAGGTAATCCTCGCCCCACTCTTTACCAACTGCACAGAAGGACCCCTCAGAGGCTGCTCCCCCAGGGGAACACCTGCTCTGCCACCGCCTTCCTTCGATGGCGACTGCCGAGAACTCACTACACGGTGAGCAGGACAAAACAGAGAGCAACGGCCCAGTGTTCACCGCCTGCCCACTCTCAGGCACGCTAGCACCTCCCTGCCTAAAGACACCCAAAGATGCTCGTGCCCACACCCTCCGCCCGTGTGGCATTCTCAGATCCCCCGTGGACTCGTCATTAGGCCGAGTCCCTCATGAAAGATAAGGATGTCTGGTACATGGTTCAGTCGAAAAGCTGCTAACTGCTGGCAAGTCGGCAAAGTGCTTGCCGGTTAATGTCTCCCAGGCCATGCGGACATGATGGGATCTGCTGTCCAAAAGCAGTCACTGTGATCCTGGTGGTGGTGGTGTGGTCGCCAAGTCGTGCCCGACCCTTGTGACCCCATGGACTGTAGCCCGCCAGGCTTCTCTGTCCATGGGATTTTCCAGGCACGAATACTGGAGTGGACTGCCATTTCCTTCTCCAAATGTGATCATATTTAAGTGCAATTCACAGTTAAGAAATGAACTGAGGATTCTCCATAGACGTGAATGAGCAACACTGCTCCAGCTCTGGGTGACCACACCTGCATCTACACACCTTCTTTAAGTAATCATATCCAGTCTCAGGGCTTTAAACAGAATCTGTATGTAAGCGATGGGCTTCCCTGGTGCCTTAGCGGTAAAGAATCTGCCAGCCAATGCAGGAGACATGAGTGTGACCCTGTCGGGAAAATCTCCTGGAGAAGGAAATGGCAACCCACTCCAGTATTCTTGCCTGGGAAATCCCATGGATGGAGAAGCCTGGCGGGCTACAGTTTGTGGGGTCACAAAAGAGTCAGATACGACTTAGCCGCTAAACAACAACAGTGATGTGTAAGTGATACCCAAATTTACTCCTCCAGTCTGTAACACCACGGAATACCCAGGTATCTGCCTGCATACTGGATACCTTTTTATGGAGATACCTAACAGATGCAACACTGTTATTAGTATTGTGTTATTACTCTGTTCCACTACATTCCTTATGTCAGTAAAGGCATCAGCAACATTCAGTTCAACCTGGAGTCATCCTCAGTTCTTTCAGCTCCTTCCAAATCCTTATTACCCCATAACCCTACAGGCTCTACCTCCAATAGGTATCTCAAATCCACCCACTTCTCTGTAGCTCCTCTGCCATCCTGGTTAAAACCAACATGCCTTTTATCAGGACTCCTGTAATTAACTTGGTATTGTGGGGTCACAAAAGAGTCAGATACGACTTAGCCGCTAAACAACAACAGTGATGTGTAAGTGATACCCAAATTTACTCCTCCAGTCTGTAACACCACGGAATACCCAGGTATCTGCCTGCATACTGGATACCTTTTTATGGAGATACCTAACAGATGCAACACTGTTATTAGTATTGTGTTATTACTCTGTTCCACTACATTCCTTATGTCAGTAAAGGCATCAGCAACATTCAGTTCAACCTGGAGTCATCCTCAGTTCTTTCAGCTCCTTCCAAATCCTTATTACCCCATAACCCTACAGGCTCTACCTCCAATAGGTATCTCAAATCCACCCACTTCTCTGTAGCTCCTCTGCCATCCTGGTTAAAACCAACATGCCTTTTATCAGGACTCCTGTAATTAACTTGGTTGCCGACTCCTACTCTTGCCAATACTCACAGATCACCAGAAATTCTATTGAAAGTTAAGTCTGATCATGATATACTGGCTGCATCAGGGCATGGTCCTCTGGTGGCCCCAAGGCCCAGCACAACATACACTGAGAGAATGAAAGAATTGTTCACACAGTTTGGTAGCCTAGGAGGAACTGAAGGCTCTTAAAAAGTCTAGGTTTGAAATGAAGCTCCACCACTGTCTGACCAGCTCTTAAGTGAGTTAGTTAATCTCTCTGATCATTATCTTCATCCTTACCCATAAGTGATAATATCACTTACCTTGCTATGAGGATTAAGTGACATAAGGTTGAGATCCCCATTCTAATGGCACCCAACTGTTGCTATCAGCACTGTCTTCTTCCCTTACATTACCCACAGGCTTTTTTGAAGCTACCAATAAATTTCAAAAAAAATGGTCTTGTTAAGTTCTACATACAAAGGGAAACTATAATTTAGGAATTGTTAAATATCTGGGGGAAAATCACAGTAAAGCAAAACTCGCACAGTTCAAAAAAGAACAGCAAATTCCTGAAACTATTCAAATTGTCTTCCAATTTTGAACCATTTGCTGCAGCCTCCCAGTTAAGACAACAGACTTAAAGGAGACTTAAATGCATACATCTACTGTTGTTCCTTCATCAAACCCCTAAATCTACTGCAAAAAGATTCTTTAAAAAAGTATCAGTCCACAAGGTGAGGAGAACCCAGGACGATAGCGACAACATTCCAGAAGCTGGGAAGTGAGTGGCTGGAGGACAGCTGACTCAGCACGCCCGAGAAGCAAACCCCAGATCTGGAGGAAGAAAGACTAAAGACAGCCCAAATTATACCACTGACTGCAAGAGACGTAGAACTACAGTCTTCTAGGAGCAAGGGTGAAAAGAGCTCTAACATAAGGGAGACTACACAGAAGCTCTCTGAGAGAGACTTCCTAATGCCAGTCACACGCTCCATACGCTGGGCAAACCCCTCCTCTCTCCCATCTTTGCCCCAAGAGAAACCTAGAGGTTCTTCTCCAAAAGAGACAAAAAAGTGTTAGTCACTCAGGCATGTCCAACTCTTTGCGACCCCATGGACTATAGCCCGCCAGGCTCCTCTGTCCATGGAACTCTCCAGGCAAGAATACTGGGGGAGGTTGCCATGCCCTTTTCCAGGGGCTCTTCCTGACCCAAGGATTGAACCCAGTCGCCCACATTACAGCCAGATTCTTTACCGTCTTAGCCACTCAGGAAGCCGACAGAGGGTCTCTGGAAAGAGAAACACCAGGAACAATGAAGGGTGTGCAGACCAAAACTTCTCTTCTTGACCAAACTTCACCGGGCCTCTGAGTCCTGCTGAGGCCTCAGCTGGGCCTTCCGAGTCTGTCCGGTCCTTGTTAGGCCTACAGAGGCCAGTTTAGCAAGAATGCTGCTAAACCTGTTTAGGGAAATTCCCTCACCCTTGATATCTTATCAAGTTCCTCATCCCTCTGATATATAAATCCTTAATTTGTCTTCAACAAGACGCCCTTTAGTTCAGTTTAGCAGAAATCCCCTACCCGTGTGGTTTCCACTTAGTTTCTTGTATCCCCTGACTCCTGCTCACTGGCTCCAACTCCCCAGCTGTCTTTGCTGTATTCCAAGTGGACCCCAGTCTCTCTCCCTACCATAAACCCCCTATTATAGACTGAATGTATGTGTCTGCTGTGGACTACATTGTATTCTTCTGAATTTCATATGTTGCAGCCGTAATCCCCCTGTGTCTGTTTGGAGACAGGGCCTTCAAAAAGTAATCCTGGTTACATGGCATCATAAGGGTAGGATCCAAATCCAACGGGACTGGTGGTGTGGGGAGTGTTAGTCGCTCAGTTGTGTCCCAACTTTTTGTGACCCCATGGACTGCAGCTGCCAGACTCCTCTGTCCCATATTAGGAGGTAAAAAAAATAAAGTTGAGGCAATTTTTTTCCTTCAGAAATCCAAGGAGGAGGAGAAAAAGTGGGGGCAAAAAAGAAAAATACAAGGAAAAAACAAAAAAAAGTGAGACAAAGATTTCAGCATCAAAATACCAGGAAAAGCAGAAATCCTGCACCCTTCAAAATAAAGAGGGGGGAAAGCTTTGAAATAGTCAAAGAAAACTCACCAGAACGGAAAGGCCTGATTTTCCAGAGTCTAACCAAAATACCCATTAAATCCTCAACATAGTAACTGAAAACAGATTCAGAAAAAAAAAGTCAAATTTCAGAACACTAGAAATAAAGAGATGTTGAACATTTCCAGAGAGATGAGAGGAAAAAGGAGAAAAAAACCTGAGTCATACTCAAAGCATTATGAATTAAAATGGCTTCGGCAGCACTGAAAGCAGGAAATTAATAAAGCAATGTCATTAAAGTTCTGAGGGAAAATATTTCCAGCCTAGAACACTTAGGCAAATTACCAATTCAGGCTGGAGCAGTGTGACTCCAGAAGAGCTACTCTGAACACCGTTATCAAACACACCACTGCCTCTGGACCAAGCTAGTCTGGCCCAGATCTGTAACCTGTACCTGGAGGGGTGCCAGACACTCACTCCCCCTTCTATTAAATGACATATTATTTTATATCAAGGGCAAAGTGAAAAAGGGCAAGTCAGCTGCACGGTCGTGTCTGACTCTACTCTCTGTGATTCCATGGACTACAGCCTATCCCACTCCTCTGCCCATGGAATTCCCCAGAAGAGTACTAGAGCGGGTTTCCATTTCCTTCTCCAGGGGATCTTCCTGACCTGGGGATCGAACCCTGCGTCTCAGGCACTACAGGCAGATTCTCTACCAACTGAGCCACTAGGGAAGCCCAGCATGGGCAAAGTTTTCACTAGAGCAAAACCTCTTTTAAAATAACTTTATTTAATTATTTCTGGACTCCTCATTATTTATGACATAAATTATCTCTCATGAATGAAGTTTAACTTATTCATTCCATGAAAAAAAATTTTTTCTTTTAGACATACTATTATTTGGCCCCAGAAAATCATTTAGAACACCAATGCAATCAACACTCTTACGTGTTAAGAATGCCTGCATGGGAAGAGCACTTAAACGGCGCTACTATACTAGAAACCAGAAACACAATAAAGCTGACTACAGACACACAAAAATAAGAAGGGAAAAATGATAAGACGCACTGGGGTTGGCTAAGCAAATTTAAAACTCTTGAAATTCTTCAGTTATTCAGGAAGGGAGGGAATGCTCTATAGTATACTATCATCAACTGAAAATTACCTTTTTAGTTCTCACCCTCACCTTTTTGTAAGTAAGCAGTTCAGGAATCAACAGAAAAAATCTACAGACAGTAATCTGTAGCCGTTGAGAGGTACGTTCTCAACTTTTCATTTAGGCTTTGTTGAAAAGTAAAAAGTGTATCACCAAGAGACTCCTTAGCGAGCATATACACTGGAGGACAAGGTGACAAATACATTCACATCCATATTTTTTTTTTTTCTGCAACTCCAGTGATGATCACAATAGCGAGCATACACGCCAAGCAGAACGCGTAGACCCAAACCACCACACACGGGCCACTGCCTGCCATGCCACCATCGCCTTCAAAGATCACCCTCTTAACATTCTGTAAATGATATTTGACAACGCCCTGTTTCAAGTAGCAAGGGCATCAGGAACTGAGCACTAGCAGAAGTGAATTTAGAATTGAGCTAAAAGAGCAGGCGTGAGATCCCAAAAGGACGAAGCATCAAACAGGGTGAGAAGCAGCCCCACAGACTGTCTCCCACAGTCATTCATTCTGTTAGTTATTACTTATTTGACCACCCACTATATACACATACTGCTAAGTGCTAAGGGTATAATGACAGGCCAAAAACAAGCAAAAAGAAAAAGACATGGTCTGGCTTCATGAACGCCTTCCAACAGTAAAACAGTCACTTGGAACAGAGCAGTAACCCCAACTGGCAAACATCCCTGCCCTCCAGGATCTTAAATTCTAGCTGGGGGTAAGGGAGCTGCATAGATGTATCAAATTTGCCTTTAAAAAATAAAAGACTACTCTTTCATCTGGCCAGGCCCCAGCCCTGCTGATCAAAGGAATATTGCGTGCACCTTTGGCACACAAGCTTTAAACTGGCAACTTCTCTCGCATGTATCAGTGTATCCTCAAGGCGATTAGCTTCCCTGGTGTCCAGACACTGAAAAACCTGGGCACCAGGGAACCGCTGGCCGTGGCGGGTGTGCTTTGTGTGTTTCGAGCACAACCTTTCATTGAGCATTTCATTTCAGTTCCATAAGAACTTATCTGTACAGCAAATTTCTCAAAAATATTTCAGCAGGTTTCCCTTCTGTCACTAACTTATCTTCTAAAAGTCTTCCTAGAAAACATTTCCCTGTTAATCTTCTTCAGCTATTTATAAAGCGTGGGAATTATTTAATTGCTCTAATACTATATTATGAATTCACTAAACATTCGTATTAAAATTCATCATGAATATCTTGGTTTTATCAGCAATAAACATTCATTAACAGTGAGGAGTGGAGAAGGCAATGGCACCCCACTCCAGTACTCTTGCCTGGAAAATTCCATGGACAGAGGAGCCTGGTGGGCTTCAGTCCATGGGGTCACCAAGAGTCAGACAACTGAGCGACTTGACTTTCACTTTTCACTTTCATGCATTGGAGAAGGAAATGGCAACCCACTCCAGTGTTCTTGCCTGGAGAATCCCAGGGATGGGGGAGCCTGGTTGGCTACCGTCTATGGGGTTGCACAGAGTCGGACACAACTGAAGCAACTTAGCAGCAGCAGCAGCACCAACAATGGGGAGAAAATACCCACCATTAAATACAAACTCTTAACAAAGAAGTAAAATAAGAAAACATCTCAAGATATAAAAGCTGACTATCTCAATGAAGAAGTAACTTTGGTACTCACTCATTCATTTTTTCAGTGCATACTTACTGAGTACCTACCAAGCGCCAGCTACTGTTTTAGGCTTATATATTGATAAGAAAATACAGAGTTCTAATGTTTTTCAGTCTAAGGCAGCTCTTAGTCTAGGGAGCAGCCAGGCGAGCTATGATACTTCTCCTGATCTTAGTAGTGCTAGGTCCAGGCGATCACAGCCATAGTCCTAATGAGGGATGGTTTTTACAAAGGTTATACAATACTTCCAAATATAACCTCAGAAAGCCCAGTGCACCCACTGGTGTCTAAAGCTAAGTCCATTACCCCTTGATTCTTAGAGGTAGCCTCAGAACACCAAGGTTAACTTTAGCTTAACCAGTATAGCTAAAATTAACTAGCTAACAAACAAAAGAGTAAAAATATAAAGGCAAATATTTTATTAATAAGGCTATCATGTGGTTATATTTAATATCTTAAATACTTAAGAAATCTTATAAGGTTATTTGAAAACCAATACAATCAGGCAATTTCTCCAAATAAACATAATCTGAATTATGAGAACTGGTTATGTAACATTCTTATAGATTTTCAGAAAAGAATTATAACTACATTTAAGAAATAAACTTCTATATAAATTACTATCACAAAACTGATTTTAATTTAGATATCATTCAAATATTACATGTAAACAATCTACATTAAGATAAGCTGGTCACAATTTAGCTCATTCTAAAGAAAGTTCAAGAAATTAGAGACACCAAGGGAACATTTCATGCAAAGATGGGCTCCATAAAGAACAGAAATGCTATGGACCTAACAGAAGCAGAAGATATTAAGAAGAGGTGACAAGAATACACAGAACTGTACAAAAAAGATCTTCACGACCCAGATAATCACGATGGTGTGATCAGTCACCTAGAGCCAGACATCCTGGAATGTGAAGTCAAGTGGGCCTTAGAAAGCATCACTATGAACAAAGCTAGTGGAGGCGATGGAATTCCAGTTGAGCTGTTTCAAATCCTGAAAGATAATTCTGTGAAAGGGCTGCAATCAATATGCCAGCACATTTGGAAAACTCAGCAGTGGCCACAGGACTGGAAAAGGTCAGTTTTCATTCCATTTCCTAAAGAAAGGCAATGCCAAAGAATGCTCAAACTACCACATAATTGCACTCATCTCACACGCAAGTAAAGTAATGTTCAAAATTCTCCAAGTCAGGCTTCAGCAATATGCGAACTGTGAACTTGCAGATGTTCAAGTTGGTTTTAGAAAAGGCAGAGGAACCAGAGAACAAAGTGCCAACATCCAATGGATCATAGAAAAAGAAAGAGAGTTCCAGAAAAACATTTATTTCTGCTTTATTGACTATGCCAAAGCCTTTGACTATGTGGATCACAATAAACGTGCAAAATTCTGAAAGAGGTGGGCATACCAGACCACCTGACCTGCCTCTTGAGAAACCTATATGCAGGTCAGGAAGCAACAATTAGAACTGGACATGGAACAGACTGGTTCCAAATAGGATAAGGAGTACGTCAAGGCTGTATATTGTCATCCTGCTTATCTAACTTATGCAGAGTACATCATGAGAAACGCTGGGCTGGAAGAAGCACAAGCTGAAATCAAGATTGCCGGGAGAAATATAAATAACCTCAGATATGCAAATGACACCACCCTTATGGCAGAAAGTGAAGAGTAACTAAACAGCCTCATGATGAAAGTGAAAGTGGAGAGTAAAAAAAGTTGGCTAAAGCTCAACATTCAGAAAACGAAGATCATGGCATCCGGTCCCATCACTTCATGGGAAATAGATGGGGAAACAGTGGAAACAGTGTCAGACTTTATTTTTGGGGCTCCAAAATCACTGCAGATGGTGACTGCAGCCATGAAATTAAAAGACACTTAGTCCTTGGAAGAAAAGTTATGACCAACCTAGATAGCATATTGAAAAGCAGAGACATTACTTTGCCAGCAAAGTAAGCCATCTAGTGGAGGCTATGGTTTTTCCACTGGTTTTTCCATCCATCCACTGTATGGATGTGAGAGTTGAACTGTGAAGAAAGCTGAGCACTGAAGAACTGATGCTTTTGAACTGTGGTGTTGAAGACTCTTGAGAGTCCCTTGGACTGCAAGGAGATCCAACCAGTCCATTCTGAAGGAGATCAGCTCTGGGATTTCTTTGGAAGGAATGATGCTAAAGCTGAAACTCCAGTACTTTGGCCACCTCATGCGAAGAGTTGACTCATTGGAAAAGACTCTGATGCTGGGAGGGATTGGGGGCAGGAGAAGAAGGGGATGACAGAGGATGAGATGGCTGGATGGCATCACTAACTTGATGGACATGAGTCTGAGTGAACTCCGGGAGTTGGTGATGGACAAGGAGGCCTGGCGTGCTGCGATTCATGGGGTCACATGGGGTCGCAAAGAGTCAGACACGACTGAGCGACTGAACTAATTGAAAGAAAGTTCTACATTCTTCAGAGCCTAAACATCCCAGTTTATTTCAGAAGCTCAAATTTTCTTTTAGAGATGTTAAAATATCAGAATAGAACAGCAAGATATTCATTATGCCAGGTGATTTAAATTTTCCATACCCTGAGACTAATAACAGGATTTTATTTATTGTCCAATGATTGCATGCCGACCGCTGGATAATTAGTGCTAGACTTAAAAGCTACTTCTGGAAAGTTTGTTGATCTTTCAAAAGTGGAGTCTGTGAAAGACTGAAGACTTTTTCACTTTCTCCACCAACGGGAAATGTTAGCCTTCCAATAAGTGGGTAATGAAAAGGCAATCATATTTCAAGAAGCCACGCTGATCTTCAAGTTAAAGGAATGCCTTTTCTCTAGGGTCACCCTACCTACGTAAAATGGCCCCCACTCTGCTCAAAGTAACACATTCTGCAGCTTAAATTGCAGGCCCTTGTTCCATGTGACTCAGATTTGTCAGGAAGTAAAAGTTTTTGTGTGAGCAAATCCACAGTCTAGACTATACAATATCATTTATCAAGATGATAAGAAGTCTGAACATCCCTTAGGCCTTTAAACACATCTGTGACATCTCTGGCATTTGAACTCTCCAGGAAATCAACCCTGAATACTCATTGGAAGGACTGATGCTGACGCTCTAACACTTTGGCCACCTGAGGCAAAGAGCCAACTCACTGGAAAAGTCCCTGAAGCCGCAAAAGACAGATGACAAGAGAAGAAGGGAGCAACAGAGGATGGGATGCCTAGATGGCATCACCGACTCGATGGATATGAGTTTGAGCAACTACCGGGAGCTGGTGATGGACAGGGAGGCCTGGCGGGCTGCAGTCCATGGCGTCACAAAGAGTCAGACACGACTTAGCGACTGAACGACGACAACAAAGATGTCCAAAACAGGAGGTGAATATCTTCACTTATGAACTGCAGAGTTGTTTTAAGAGGTGGCTGCAAGACTAATCCAATTCAGGCCACCGTTCTCCTGAGACAGGAACTCATTAAACAAACAAACGAATCAGAAGGAATAAACTCAGAGAAATATAAAAATTAAAAGGGAAGGGGAGAAGGTGTTGCTTCACTGCCATTTCTATCACCCTCCCATAAATGAGCCACCATAATCCAGGATACTCGGTGAAGCTCTCAGGTAATTCATAAGACCAAGCATTTGCTGGGTTTTTTTGGCTGCACCAGGTCACAGCTGTGGCAGGTGGGGTCTAGCTCCCTGACCAGGAACTGATCCTGGGCCTCCTGCATCGGGAATATGGAGTGTGACCCACTGGACCACCGGGGAAGTGCCAGTGCCTATTTGTTTAATTGTACTAACTAGGGTTGTGCGTGTGCATGCATGCACACAGATATCACACGAAACAGGGACTGAAGACACACTGACTTTTCTTCTCACAGCTGGGATGGAGCTCATTCTGCCTGTCAAAGGAAACTACAGAATCACGACGTCTCACAGACCTTCACTATGCACAGACGCCACACTGCATCGCTCCCACGTGTCATCTCAGTTCACTTTCACAGCTCTGGGAGGCAGCTACCATCCCCGTTCTGAAAGTGAGGCTCGGAAGTTTGGGCAAGTTAGCCAAATAGAGGCAACTGAGAAACGAGTGTGGAGAATTCGAATCCTGTGCCACTACGTCCAAATTCATGGTCACTGCGCTACACAGCTCTGCCTCGTCAGGGCTGTTGGGCACGTGGTGGTGTATATTAGTCACCAGACCTGCAAAAACACCTAGCTGGATATAATGTGCTGTCCTGATCTGTTTTTTAATGGCATAAGAAACAAGTGAAAGTTAAAAGATATGTACGTAAAGGCTTTATGAAAATCTTCTTACTACTTCTTTCATGAACATTAAAATGTTTATTATTTCTTATTTGTAAAGTCAACTCGGATTTAAATCCTTCAATGGGCAGACTACAGAGAAGCACAAACTAGAACTTTTTTTTGGCCTGGGTGCTCTGTGCTGAAAGACAAACACGATGATTGCTGCTGTTCCTGTTGTCCAGCCACTAGGTCGTGTCCGACTCCTTTCAACCCCATGAACTGCAGCATGCCAGGTTTTCCTGCCCTTCACTAAAACATGGTGATACGTGGAGTTAATTCTGTCTGCCAGTTAACACCGCATTCAAATGACTAACAGAGAGTCAGAGGGATAATGAAAAGGACTGGAGTTTTTCACCAGAATTTTTCATTTTATTGATTCAGTTATATTTTTATATTATTCTTTCTGAACTGCTACATCAGTAAAAATACTGCAATAAGAATGTTCAGATATTCTGACTGCAACTACTTCCAAGCCTACTTTACAATATGCTTTGAAGACAGTATCTATCAAAATACCTGTAAAAATTCAATTCTTCTCACTTTTTAAAATAATCAAACATTCTTTGAGTTTTCATCACTGCATCAATTTACCATCCTAGAGCTGTGCCCATATATTCTGCTTTCTAGTCTATTACTGAGGCTGAATGAGTCTTCCTCAGACCTAAGACCAATTCCTCTGTTTATCCATCAGATCCTACCCCGGTGGGCCACACAAAGACAGAGCTGCTATCTCTGCTCCCCACCCATCTCCCCCTCATCACAACTGCTGCTGCTGCTGCTGCTGCTAAGTCGCTTCAGTCGTGTCCGACTCTGTGCGATCCCATAGACGGCAGCCCACCAGGCTTCCCTGTCTGACTACCCTCCAATTCACTGTCCACACTCACTACCTCCATTTCCGCTCTTCTCCTCCCCTCTTGAGCCCCTGCCTTCGAAGACTTCATCCCTACGCTGGAGGGTCACTAGAGAGCCCGCCACACTGCCAAGACACGTGACCAGGGCTCAGTCTTCATACTCACATCAGCAGCTCCACCTGAGAGCTTAGGACTCGCCCCTGAAGCAGCTCCTCACAGCTCTCAGGGTCCTGAGCTCGTCTGGTTGGCTCCCTGGATTGCCTCAACTTCTCTGGCTGGATTCTCCTTATCTCCTCAAGGTCAGAAATTCTTGGAGAATCAATCCTTGGGCCTTTTCTGTTATCTACTCTCATCCCTCATCAAGTCTTATTTCACCTAGTCCTAAGGCTTCATGCCAGAGAAGGCAATGGCACCCCACTCCAGTACTCTTGCCTGGAAAATCCCATGGACAGAGGAGCCTGGCAGGCTGTGGTCCATGGGGTCATGAAGAGTCAGACACGACTGAGAGTCCAAGGGACTCTCAAGAGTCTTCACCAACACTACAGTTCAAAAGCATCCCGTCTTCGGTGCTCAGCATCACTCTGTAGGAAAGGGCAGCCACCTGCACCTTCTACCCTGAAGTGGCCTCCGACCTCCGCTTTCGATGCATTCCTCTCTTGGTCTCCTCATCACATGACATTGTCACCTCACTCGTGTATGAGCCACAAACCTTGAAGTCCTCCACAGCTCTCCTCCTCCTCTCCATTCTCTGTCTAGTTCTTCAGCAAAACCTCTTGGCTCCATCTTCGAGTTCTATCCAGAACCTGTAAGTGTCTTACCAGTGCAACGGGCCCCGCCCCAGCCCGAGTTCACACGGCCTCTCCCTAAGACTGCCGCCGCGGCATCTGACTGGGCTCACCTTCTCTCTCCTTCACCCACACAGATCAGGGCTGGCCCTGCCGTCAGTCGGATCCTTTTACAACCCAGGCCAGTGCCTATCTCTGCTCCACTCTCTCCAAACGCCTCCCACCACTCACGAAACATCTAACTCTCCCCAGGGGCCCACAGGACCCTTCACAAAAGCCCTCCCTCACCCCGCCCCTCTGACACTACCCCACCTACTACTTCACTCCCACTCTGCGCTGTACGGATCAGGGCTGGCCCTGCCGTCAGTCGGATCCTTTTACAACTCAGGCCAGTGCCTATCTCTGCTCCACTCTCTCCAAACGCCTCCCACCACTCACGGAACACCTAACTCTCCCCAGGGGCCCACAGGACCCTTCACAAAAGCCCTCCCTCACCCCGCCCTTTTGACACTACCCCACCTACTACTTCACTCCCGCTCTGTGCTGTTCCTTGAACACACTGTTAGTGTTACTCAGCTGTGTCCGACTCTTTCACAATCCCATGGAGTGTAGCCCACCAGGCTCCTCTGTCCATGGCATTCTCCAGGCAAGAATACTGGAGTGGGTTGCCACTCCCTTCTCCAGGGGATCTTTCCAACCCAGGGATCAAACTCGGGTCTCCTGCACTGCAGGCAGATTCTTTACCAGCTGAGCCACTGGACATGCGCTGATTTCAGGCCTCTGGTCTTTACCGGTGCAACCCCTCTGCGTGAACGACTCTGCTTTGTCCGAACTTCTTCAGGACTTTGCTTCACTGTCACCTTCAAAGGGAGGCTTTCTTCATCATTTCACTAAAAGAGAAACCCCACTCATCCACCGAAACCAGCCCCCCTTAACACTCCCCTCGACTTTGTTATCCATAGAGTACTCACCATCTGACATACTAATTATATGCTTTGGTTACTTAGAATATCAGCTTCTTCAATCCAGGGGCTTTACTCACTGCTATAAATCAAGATGCTCATAACAATGCTTGGCACAAGATAGGTATCTGTTACACTGACAAACTAATTCTATAGTCTCACCAACTATAAAATAGCTAGGATCACTGCAGTGAGATTCAAAATGAAAAACTGAGAAAGCGGACACTGCAGGGTGCCTACTCCAGTCCCACCAGAGCAAGTATCAGGCTTTCTGGAATACTGAAAACAGACCAAGGAGATCCACGTGGACCTGAGGGCCCTGGAGATGGGACCCAGGTCCAGCTGCGATTCGTTAGGGAGCACACCTCATGGTGGGTGTTTCTGAATGGTGTGTCAACCCATTCACCTTTGTTCAGCCTCACACCAATTCGCTATTTTCTTGGGTTAAAGATAAGGGCTGATGTCACATGTCTCCTGTGACTCCAATATAGAGCAAACAAGAATCCAAGAAGGAGGTGAACACACTGTGACCCAGGCCGTCGTGCTCCGCAGGACGTGGGCCCATGAAGCATCCTCTGATGCAGCGGAACTCACTGTCAACGGAGCTGGGACTCCAGCAGAACACTCTTAATAACCACAAAGGCTCAGAGAAAGGTTTTCAGCAGAGCAGAAAATCTGTTTTAACTTTTAATTAAAGTCACAAAGTAAATATATCTCAGACACTAGAGTTAAAGAAAAAAAAAAGCAAACAAGCAAGTGTAAGAGAAACAATAAGTCGTTTCCACAAAATCAGACTTCAACCAAATGTCCTAGGATTATGAGGTGGGGGCCTGAGTCAACCATATGCTGTTCAATAATACCTTCTAACAGGAACTGCACCAGGTTTGGAAGGACAAACTGACACATATTTATGGACTTCAGGAGTCATTCTTCTTTCTCGACTACCAACCACAAACAGGACACAAAACCATTACAGCACTGAAATGTTAAATCTCTGACAAATCCATTCCAAATAACTCGCATGGAGAATATGGAGGGATTCAGCTAATCACATTTCTTCTCACTTTTATACCTGGCGTAACTATACTTATCTTGTGGCTTCCCAGGCAGCTCAAAAGGTAAAGAATCTGCCTGCAATGCAAGAGACCTGGGTCGGGAAGATCCCCTGGCGAAGGGCATGGCAACCCACTCCAGCATTCTCGCCTGGAGAATTCTATGGACAGAAGAGCCTGGTGAGCTACAGTCCATGGGGTCGCAAAGAGTCAGACACAACTAAGCAACTAACGCCTTCACTGTTCATACTTATATTAAATAATGACCATTCGAAGTAGTCATGGGATGATGAGGCTGTATAAGTATTTTAGAAACATGCCTTCCCACAAA
>SJYC01086761.1:0-10063 GCA_006408675.1 Madoqua kirkii | reverse complement strand
AAGTTAAGGAAACAGGCTAACACAATAGATTCTCAAAACATGGATAAAAACACAAAGATTTACTAGTTGGCAAAGTTTAGGTGAAAATTAAGATTTTTTTAAGGTAGATTTTTATTAAAAAGTATAAGTAGCAAAATAAATCAAACACTGTAATTGGGATTTCCCTGAGCGGAAAAATCTACTTGGATTTTTTATTTTTCTGAGCAAGACTTGAGACAAACACAATTTATACACTGCTATGATCCCTCATACAAAGTGTTTTATGAAACTACAATGCTTTTGTCAAAGCACTTAAAGGGTTAAACAATTAACTTTTCACAGACAAAATCAATTAATCATTCTAAAACTGTAAAACAGTGACTACATGATCCAAACGTTCGTACATCTTCCCAGCTCATAAAACATGACATCTCAAAGAAATGCTACTTCCAGGGTTAAAGGGCTTCAGTTTCCCTAAACAGAGTGAAAAGTAAGTGAGCTGTTTTGTTTTTTAATCAGCTCTCACTTTGGGCATTTTGCCTTTACTCCAACATCGCTATGAATGGTCTCCTTTAAAGCTGCTGCTTTCCACCTACACCAAATTCAATCTTGAGTTTTTACAGTATCAACTTTATTTGTAAAGTTCCTAGTTGTTAAGGTCAACTGAGTCCAAAGACTTTAAATCAGAGCAGTTCTTGTCCTCAGTTACTATTTTTGTAATCACATGCATCTTGTGGGCATAAAATTACACAGTAATTATTCAACAATTAAAATTCACCTCAGCTACAATTTAGTCTCAATTCACAAGAATTACTGTCCTGGAATAGAATTCGCTAGAATCACTGAGTACTCTTCATGAATTTCTTCTCACCCTAATTTTGGTCTTCTTTTCCGTCAGTTTAAGCTGTTCACTTCAAGTTGCATGAATTACAATCTTCCCATGAGTCCTATGCAATACTGATAGCACTTCATGATGGTGCACTTCATACTAACTTTTTTTTTTCATGAAACTGATTTTAAAAGAACAGAGTATTTAAACCAAATATACTATTTTAGAAGGCTTATATAACCAACCCCAGAGCCCTGTCCTCCTCTCTCCCCTCTCCCCTCCCAGCCAGCGGCTCTCTGGACCTGCAACCCAGCATCACCGAGGTGCCCAAGCTTCAAGGATTGAAACTCCCCGAGGATGCATTAGGTGTGGGGTACTTGGATTCACTGAGCTATGCACTCAGGAGAGGATGCTCACGCTGGGGCACAAGTCACACAAGAGTGACAAATCCTCCAGTATTGCTTCTTTAGAAAGCCTTGCTGTTCTCTTCCTGAAAGTCCCATAACCTGATGCTGCTCCTGAGTCCGCTCCCTTTCTCCTTTCTATCATGCATCCCTCACCTCGTTATTCCACCTAAATGTCCCTCATTCAACTGCCTATTCCTGTCGTCAAAATGTTTATTCTGTAATCAGATTTCTAATTTCCTTCCATCATCTCGGTTTCCTTGTTGTTGTGTGTTTTCCTATTGTTTCTGTTCTTTCTTTCGTGGGAAGGCTTTTCCTCAACACGTTTGTTTTCCATTCATGTTTACAAGGCACGAGGAAGCTCTGTAATCGCCTGGAGGGCAGTCCTCATTCTCAACAGCCCAGGCAGGACTCGGCCTCTCTGTGGCCAAGAGCCTCGGCAGTATCTGTCCACCTTAGTCTGGTGAAGTGAAGTGAAGTGAAGTCACTCAGTCGTGTCCGACTCTTTGTGACCCCATGGGCTGTAGACTACCAGGCTCCTCTGTCCCTGGGATTTTGCAGGCAGTAGTCCTGGAGTGAGTCGCCATTTCCTTCTCCAGGGGATCTTCCCTACCCAGGGATCGAACCCGGGTCTCCCGCATTGTAGACAGACGGTTTACCCTCTGAGCCACCAGACAACCAGGCCTGTCTCTGGTGAGACAGTTACGGAACTGGAGGCCTCGGCTCTTCACACGCGTGTTTCCAGCCAAGCCCACCGTCCTCTGCCTCGAGCCTCCAGCCTCACTTCTGCACCAACCAAAACCCCCGAGCCCAAGGCCTCGCAGGGATTCTTCAGTTTGGTCTAATCTGCTCTTGTTGAGTTTTGCCTCTGCAAGATCTTAGAATACAGATTCCTCTGCTTAGCTAAGTCAGCTTAATACTCCAAATTTGCTGAAACTCCTCATCTACCACTGCCTTAATATTAACACATGAATAATTATTTAAGAGTTGTTTCTTAACTTAATTTTTTATAATTTGCCATTAAATGGCTTCCCTGATGGCTCAGCAGTAAAGAATCCACCTGCAATGCAGGAGACGCAGGAGACACGAGCTCCATCCCTGGGTCAGGAAGGTTCCCTGGAGGAGCGCATGGCAGCCCACTCCAGTATTCTCGCCTGGAGAATCCCACGGCCAGAGGAGCCTGGCGGGCTACAGTCCATAGGGTTGCAAAGAGTTGGCCACAACTGAAGTGACAGAGCACAATTAAATGCATTTCATGTAAGTAAATTCTGGTGAGCTCAGTGACTTGTATTCTACTTTTCGTTATAAAACTGGGATTGTTTTCCCTAAGAGGAAAGAGGCTTAAACCCAGGGTAGAGTAAAACCACTTAGTATCTTTTAAGTTTTTAAGTCATGAAAAGAAAATTAGTTTCACAGAAATGTTAACTGAAATACTCAAATATATACAATAGATGAAATGGACAATAAATGAAAAATACAAGAACCGGAAGCCAGCAGAAACACTGCTCCTGCCTACCACTCTCCACACGCCGGGCCCACCACACAGCACCAACCCCGCAAAAGGCCCACGACTTGTGCGTTTTTCTTTACTTCAGTTTTCTCAAACACTACATTCTAAGATTCAACATTTGGAGAAAAACAGATATCGAAAGATGCAGGGAACTTCAGAGAAACTATGTGTGGGGTGGTGCTGCCTGTGCGTGCTCACTCTGAGCACGCCTGAGAGAAAACATTAACGTCATCTTTTGGCAAGACAAAAATACAGGTTTGGGATCTTGAATTCTCTGGCACAAATTCTCCCTTATTAACTCTGAAAATAATTATACAGTCCAACCTATCTTCTAGAGAATAATCACATTTTACCTTGTTAACAAGCTACTGACAACCCATGTCATCATCCAGTGTACCGCATTAATATCAACAGAGCAAAATCAGCTAGAACATGCTAGGCTGGATCAAGCCATTCAATAAATTCATCTTAACTCAAAACTTAAAAACCAAGAACCAAGTAACAACAGAGACTGGTGGACCAACTCTTCAGCAGAATATCAGAATTAACTGTTTCTGCAATAATGAACAATCAATGACCTATGTCATTGTCTTCATTTCCAAAAACAAAGGCAGAGAAAAGTTAAGTGACTCATCCATAGCCACAGAACACTGAACACCAGAACAAGGCTACTCTTTGTCCATCCATTTGCCTTTCCATTAAACTGTGCCAGCCCTTCAACTTTCTTTCAAAAACCTGTTTCTATCAGAGCCACAAGAAAATTCTGCACTTTCATACATATGACTTAACATTTAATTTTTGTTTCTTCCCCCAAAAAGATTCAACTATGTACTTCTAAATATATTGCTGACAGCCATTCAGAAACAGCAGATAGTGTGGCTCAAGAGAAAACTTTTTAAATGTTCAACCCAGAAGCTTCATAATTAATCTAAAATTTTTTATATCAAAATGAAAAATACTTTTTTCATTCTTGTATCAGCTCAAAAGTCAGTCTCTTTGATGAAGTATTTTTAGTAATGGAATAAAATCAAGAGGAAAATATTTTACAGTATCGCTCTATTATTAAAGTGGCAAAATTATTTTTACCACCTAATGTAACATATACTCTGTCTCTTATACACATCTCTAATTTCCTTCTCAGTGGAAATGGTCAGACTTCTCAGCCTATCCATCACAGTGGTCACTCTTGCCTTCTCTCAAACTTGAGCCCCCAGACTCATCATATTTTCCATTTTGAAGAGAGAAGTTCCCCAGTGGGGACACCCTTGCTCCTTGCATGAGGAAGGCCACCTATGGGGGGGAAGGGATGGCCACAGAGACCATGTAGGACTCTTCAGAGACATCAGAGCTTTCATCTAGTGGCCCGGGGTAGAGAAGGCCAAGAAATGACAGAAGAAAAATAAATCTAGTAATTAAAAATATCATAACAGTTGCATAATTGAATCTGTACTTTATAATTTACTTATTACCATTAAAAAATCCAGAAACTTAACATCAGTGATAAGCTCCTATAAAAATTAATGTGAACAAGTCTTCAATCTAATAACCAAAAAAATGCAAATTAAAATGAGATGCCATTCTTGTCTACAGAATTAGAAAAAGACTTTTACTGTAACAACTAATGTTAAAGAAGTTATGATGGAACTTACATCTTCAAGCATCACTGTAAAAAATATAAACTGGTGTTACAGTTCTGAAAAGCAATACAACTGTATGCATATATCAAGAGTCTTAAGGGACTTCCCTGCATATCTGGTGGTTAGTACTCCTCGCTTCTCCTGCAAGGGGCAAGGGTTCAATTCTTGGTTGGGGAACTAAGATCCTGTATGCTGTTTTAAGAATGCTTAGACTTTTCTCATTTCTAGGCATCTATACTTAAGAAAATAATGAGAAGTTTAGCTAAATTCTCTAAAGTACTTACAAAAAAAAAAAAGACAATGAAGAGAAAAAGAAAACAGAAAAACAAAGAAAAATCTTAGAAATAAACTAAATGTTTAATAATAAAAGACAATTAACTAAATTATAGTGTTGTGTAATTCAGCATTTGAGGAGTCAAACCACAGGTCTGAATATCCAATAAGAGCCACTCCGAAAAACCATAATATAGTGATTTACAAAGGAGTGATACCAACCAACACTGTTATTGTGAGAATTAAACGAAATACCACATATCTCAGCAATCATAACATGTACTTTTTTCACGTGCTAACATGTTTAGAACTAAGGTCTATTTACAATCAATGGTGTGTCATGACTTAATTGGCAGTGTTCTTTTTTCTCTTTCAACAGTACATAAAATAATTAGGTACTTTAGAACTGATGGTTATTAGGGTGGAATTTTGGAGAAGGCAATGGCACCTCACTCCAGTACTCTTGCCTGGAAAATCCCACGGATGGAGGAGCCTGGTGGGCTGCAGTCCGTGGGGTCGCTAGTAGTAGGACACGACTGAGTGACTTCACTTTCACTTTTCACTTTCATGCATTGGAGAAGGAAATGGCAACCCACTCCAGTGTTCTTGCCTGGAGAATCCCAGGGACAGGGGAGCCTGGTGGGCTGCCGTCTACGGGGTCGCACAGAGTCGGACACGACTGAAGCGACTTAGCAGCAGCAGCGGCCGCAGGATGGAATTTAGATTCAGTGAAACACAGCAATGGACTGCAGAGCCTGGCTCAAGTTTGAAAGGCGCCGCACGCAGTACAACTGGCGCCTTGACCCAGTCATCTGGATGGCAAGTGAGCCTACAGAGCTTCCGGCCGCCTCCCTCAGCCCAGCAGGTGAACTGATGGTGGCACACAGAGGACCTCCCATTACTGTCTTCAGTGAAGGTCTACGCTGCATATGAAGGAATATCACGTTGCCTCAACTGTCTTCATTTCTTTAAGAGCATGGCAAATGCTTATTTCTTTGGGTAACTACTTTTTCTCACCTCCTTCTCCAGCCATCCTCAACCCAAGCATAATACTCCAGGCTGAGCCAACCCCCAAGCCATTGCTCCACCAGCTTCCTCTGACAAGATCATTCCAGAACCAAAGCTCTGGCATCAGCTCTCTCTGAAGATTCTCCTGCCTTAACCCAATCTCTTCCCCGCCACTCTTCCTCATATTTGGTCCCACTTTATCCCACATAAAATCTTCCAACAGAGCATGAAAAAATGTTATTACACTAGTGTTTACTTAAGCTCTTCCCCCTAAACTGAAGCGATGAGGACATCTGACTCGTCTATGTGTATCCTTAAGCCAAGGGCACAACAAATCTTCTATAAATGTTGCATACAGATGGGCTGAGAGCACAATGCACATTACTTGCAGAACTAACTGCACCTTGTGTACTCCAGAAATACAAGTGGCACCAGAAATAGATGTTCAGTCCTACGTGTGTGTCATAAAATATGAAAATAGTCCAACTTTTCTTATATACTTCATTTAGCCAATATTTTCTCAAAACAGTCAAGGAGTTAAACCAACACACATTTTACAGCGTCCTCATGCAAAGAATTACACAATTCATCCTGAGGATAGAGCAAGCTTGATAAAATTCACAAACATAGATACAAAAATACTAAACAAAACATCGGCAAACCAAATCCAGTAATAAATAAAAGTACAATATATCACAACCATAATTTCATTTGTTCCAAGAATGCAACTTTGTTTCAATATTTAAAAATCAATGAAAAGATACTCCAAAGTATAATGGATGGCAAAAGCAGCACAGAAAATAATATTCAACACTGTAATCATCGGAGAAGCACACCTTAAAACCCCAATGAAATACTACTATGGATCCGCTAAAAAGGCTAAAATTTTAAAAAATGATACTCCCAAATGTTAGCAAGGATGCAGAACAATTAGAACTCTCATATACTGTTTACCATACTACCTGAAAGCCTACTTCTAGGAATTTTCCCAAAAGAAACAGCCACACAAAGACTTATAACCAAATGTTTACAGCATTTTTTTTAATTGTCCCAAACTGGAAACAATTCCAGTAACCAGTGACAGATGAACAGATAAACAAAAATCTACACGATGGAAAACTACTCAGTAATAAATAAGACTGAAGTGCTGATAGCCAACAGGACAACACTGTAATCATCGGAGAAACACACCTTAAAACCCCAATGAAATACTACTATGGATCCGCTAAAAAGGCTAAAATTTTAAAAAATGATACTCCCAAATGTTAGCAAGGATGCAGAACAATTAGAACTCTCATATACTGTTTACCATACTACCTGAAAGCCTACTTCTAGGAATTTTCCCAAAAGAAACAGCCACACAAAGACTTATAACCAAATGTTTACAGCATTTTTTTTAATTGTCCCAAACTGGAAACAATTCCAGTAACCAGTGACAGATGAACAGATAAACAAAAATCTACACGATGGAAAACCACTCAGTAATAAATAAGACTGAAGTGCTGATAGCCAACAGGAATGAAACTCAAAAGCACTTAAAAAAAAAAATACACAAGACACCAGGAATATATAGTGTTAGATACCATTTACAGGCAAAAAATGAATCTAAAATAACAGGGATCAGACTGTGGAGGGGTCGTGAGCTGAGGAGGGGGATGGGACTGACTGCAAAGGGGAATGAAGGCACTTTGCGGGGAAAGGGAGCTATTCTAAATCTCAAACTACACTCCTTAAAAAGTGAATTTTACTGTATGTAAACTATACCTCCAGTAAACTTGAATTTATTTTAAATCAACTATTAGGATCCATTTACACTACAAACACCTGGTAAAATTCAACAGCCAATTGTGATTTTTTTTTTTTTAAAGAGACTCTCAGAAAACTAGGAAGAAAACATAAAGTCCTTAATTTGATCTAACTGACTATGAAAAAAGAAAAATGATATGTACTGGTTAAACATAGAAAGTTTGTCCTTTAAAAACAGACACTGTGTAATAAGGAAGCCTGTTACCACCACCCCACCATTTTAGCTGAGGTCTTAGCAGATTCAGTAAGGCATGGAAAAAGCAAAAGACATGGGGGTTGGAAAGGAAACAATAAAAATTTTATTTACAGATCTGACTATATACAAAAAGATACTTTTTCAAATCTACAGATAAATTATAGGAACAATAACTGAGTGTGAAATAAAGATCAATGTACTGAGGGGATTACATTTTTGCACACGAACAATAGTTTAAAAATTAAAAATCTTCAGGGACTTTCCTGGAGGTCCAGTGGTTAAGACTTTGTCTTCCAATGCAAGGGGCATGGGTTCAGTCCCTGGTCAGGGAACTAAGATCCCACATGCCTCCTGATTACAAGCCAAAATATAAATAAGAAGCAGTATTGTAATAGATTCAATAAAGACTCCTTAAAAAATGATCCACAATAAAAAAATATCTTTGAAAAACAATTTTTGAGATAACATTTATAATAGCACCAAATACCAAGGAATAAATCTATTTTAGAATACGTCCATCCCCCCATAGATACAAAGCAGAAACAGTAACTTACTATGTAAAGTGACAGATACCATCTTAACCAAATGATCAAAATTCTAGTCAGTACTTCATACCCCTTCTGAAAACGTATGGTCTGAATCTCACCATGAGAAAACATTAGACAAACTCAAACTGAGACACTTCACGCAAAAGAGCTAGCTTGCATTATTCAGAAAGTTCAGGGTCGTGAAATGCAAAGAAAGACTGCAGGGGACTAAAGCACCTTGATGACCAAATACAACCTAGGATCCAGAGTTCACTTTTGCTAGGCATGAACTCTGATTATAACCTGAAAATTTCAGATAACATTTGGTTATTAGGAAATACATACAGAAGTATTTAGGGGTAAAGGAACAGGGTTCTGACTGTAAGCGTTATAAAGGGAATAAAGAAAATGTGGCAAGGTATTCACTTAGGGAATCTCGGTAAAGAATATTTTTGTAAAATACAGGAATTTTTGTAAAGAACTGTTCTTAAAAGAACTTTTCTCAAAGTCTGAGATTAAAGTTAAAAAATAAAAACAGACACAAGTAAGACTATTACAGAGCAAACTATAAAATATCATCATGAGGAATTCAGTTTAGTTCAGTCGCTCAGTCGTGTCCGACTCCTTGCGACCCTATGAATCGCAGCACGCCAGGCCTCCCTGTCCATCACCAACTCCCGGAGTTCACCCAAACTTAGGTGCATCGAGTCCGTGATGCCATCCAGCCATCTCACCCTCTGTCGTCCCCTTCTCCTCCTGCCCCTAATCCCTCCCAGCATCAGAGTCTTTTCCAATGAGATAACTCTTCGCATGAGGTGGCCAAAGTACTGGAGTTTTAGCTTTAGCATCAGTCCTTCCAAAGAAATCCCAGGACTGATCTCCTTCAGAATGGACTGGTTGGATCTCCTTGCCGGATAATGTTAATTCCTATGAGGAATTAACAAAGACCCAAATAAAGCAACACGTTCTGATTCTAGATGAAAAGACTCAACAGTGCAGATGTCAGTTCTCTGCAGTGACCTCTAGGTTCAATGCATCCCAACTAATATTCCAACAGGTCTTTTTTTTTAAGACTTCCTAATCTTATTCTAGAATTTATACAGAAATGTGAAGGCCAAGAATAGCCAAGACATCTTTGAGAAAAATGAGATGATAAGGTAAGATTTTTTATAAAGCTACAAGGCAGTGTGACAATGGAACATGGACAAAGAGACCAATAGAACACCACAAAGATTTGAGCACCCGTGAAACATACGTGCACACCTGCTTAACAACAAAAGCAGCAATCCGGAAGAGTAAGCAATGCCGGGCAAAGATTCACCTTTCGATAAATGCTACCAGAAAAACTGAAACACATCTGGGAAAAAATGAAACTTGAGGCCTACTTTATATCAAACACAAAAATTATATACAGGTGAGCTATAAATCTATACATGAAAAGCAAACAAGAAAGCTTCTGGAAGTTTTACAGGAGATTATGACCTCAGAACAGGGAAGAGCTTTAAACATGGAGGGGAGGAGGGAAGATGAAACACAAAGAAAAAGATGCACACATCTGACAAGCTAAAAATTTGTGATACTACACAATTCTATTTTCCCCCTAAGAAGGTACTTTAGCAGGACTTCCAATACCGAGTTAGGACTTTCTTCTTCATGATGAGAAAGGTTGCTACTCTGTGTTTTAAATGATTAACTGTTTATTAATCATGGTTAATAAAATCTCATGGTTAGCACTCAATGAAATAGTTACTGGGTAAGCTACTAGATAAATACATGAAAATTTCTATTTACTTGATGAAAAATACATATTTGGAGGACAGATGTCTGCACTGAGTATTAACACATAATGAGTTACAGAGGGATCCCTACGCTGTTACACGTGGATCTCTCCTCC